>LBNU01032444.1:6877-32459 GCA_014162995.1 Artemisia annua
CACAATAGATATCAGAAGCATGACTGCACACAAAACCAATTAAAAATAGCACAATCATCTCAAGGGTATCTTAGCTCTGACAGAACTGAGTACACTTGGTCAGAGATAACAAACAGAAGCAAAGAAGCAGTTAGCTAACAAATGCGGTCAGACTACAAAAACTCACACAACCTAATTCATACAGAATCTAGTTCTCAGAATATTTCTAATCAATATTTCTTGTTCCCCAGGGTATATTGCCATTTCTGTTTCCAAAATCTTTTGTAAAAACCATTTATTAGTTGTCTGGGTATCGTCGTACATGTACTGCTCACTCTTCATGCTCCAGAGATCATATTCTTCCCTTCTTGATGATTGGAATGCTAAGTAGGATGGATGGAATTGGTGGTAACTTCAGTGTCAATGTGTTTAGGGTTTGTTGTAAAGTTGGCTAAAGGGTACTCTTAATCAAGTCTCCACACAAGCTGCTTGATACCACATTGTTGGATCGATATACTCCTGACCAAGCAAACTTGTAGCTTTTAAGGGTTAATAATCTTGGATAAATCCTAAACTTATTAAACAATGAACCTGATGTACGTTGTAAAGTATGCGGAAATCTACTATAACAAAGTTAGGAAAATTAAACAAAGAACTTGATTATATTAAACCTTTGAACCTGCTTACCTACACCAGATTCACAACAACCTATAACTCTAATATCGAACTTTGCATGTATCTTAAAATCGTATATAGTCAATGCCATCCTAGGGATCCTTTTATAGGCATAAGGAAAACCCTAGTCGGTTTTACATACTTGAACGACAAGTAAACTAACTCTAATCTAAAGAACATTCTAGAATTACATAAATATCCTATAACGTTTTATATTATAGTCCTTTATCATAACAGTCTTTTAATAAGCAGCATTTGACTTTCTTCAATAAGTAGCAGCACTTTGACTTTTATGAGAAGCAGTACTTGATCTTCCAGCAGTACTATTGACTTTATAACCCAAACATTGGGACACTATGATTTTTGATGAAATAGATACATAATTGGGAGAAGTAGGGTTTGACATGATGCCCTGGAGACTGAGCATATAAAAGGTAAGAATCGGTAAAACATTTATAACGATAAGTAGTTGAGAGTAAACTAACTGTATATAAATAATCTTTATATATGTAGTATCAATAGTGGTGCTTTGGAATGTAAGCAGAAATGCTCAGAAAACATGAGTTCACGGGGAGTAAGACAACCAATAGAAATTGATAAATAGTAACAGGTTTCGATGCTATATGAAATTATATAACATATGGTGATGAAAGAGTTTATAGACCATCGTAATCGCATACAATGTTTGAGAAATAAGAGAGACCATTGTAATCACATACAATGTTGGATAAATATGAGAGACCATTGTAATCGCATACAATGTCTGATAATTAAGAGAGACCATTGTAATCACATATAATGTCTAAGAAATAAGAGAGACCATTGTAATCACATACAATGTCTAAGAAATACCATCATGTAACTCACAATGTTTAGAAGAGTTTAGTATACACATGGAGAAACTCCGTATATAAAAGAATGGCGATGTTTTAGGAACAAGCAGGATAGTGAGAAATATCTTAAGTACATATAGTAATATTCACTATATGTGTACGTATAGTAACGGTGCACTCGGAGATGTGTATAAATTTCCGGATGGAAATTCACAATTCACATGAATAGCATAAAATACAACTAGAAAGTTTAGTGCACAAAAGGTTATATATATATATATATATATATATATATATATATATATATATATATATATGAGTGATACTTTCGCAGGTTATCGGATGAGTTAAGAAATAATTATAGTGCTCCTATAATTATCCTTAATATAATTAAGATATACTCGAGGGAGTAATAGGAAATTCAGGAGTAGGCGCGCATGGATATCGGACAAGATGATGGATGCTCATGATTTTGAAAAGTAAAAGATTATAGTCTAGGTTTTTAAAACAAAAAGACCTAGTTCACTATAATTTGTGCTCTGGTACCAATCTATAACACCCCCATTTTTGGAACGCAGTGGAATACAACATGGGGTGCTATTTATCAGTCACATAATACAAGTATAGTAAACAACTTTAAAAACAAAGTCGTTTTTAAAACTTCACATTCGATAATTTATCAGAGTTGAGGTCCCAAAAGTTTAACATAAGTTTAGAAATACATAAATTGAAAAGTTTAAGTCATTATCGAATGAAAATTTTATTAAACATGAGCCATCAAGTAGATATCCATTTCTTTGCGCCGCCCATCCAAGCTTAAGCCACTAACGGACCTAAGAAAATACATGCTAAAAATTCAACATAAAGTTGAGTGAATTCATAGAGTATAATAAGTAATCAGTTGAATACAAGATAATTCCGTTTAAAATACGATGGGCTACGTTGTTATACGCCCATAATTAAGTTGACATGTAACAAATACAAGTCGGGAAATAAGATTTATAGCATTGAGCTCATGAAACCGAACCTTAACCTAGTTTTAGCATTTGCCCCGGTAGGGTAAGATTTGCCATTTACCACATATTTCTCAATATTATGTGACCGTTGAAAGATGGGCGCTACCCATTCGGCCAGGCTGGTCAATGCCCAATATGCATATTCATAATACTAGCGTTTCCAACGAAATTAACGGTTCATGATGGGGACTTAATTGGCAAGAAATACTCAATGTCAGATGTCTATAAATCATGTAATCGGGTCCAGCATACCAAAAACTACTTGTATTCAGTTTGTAAAACTAGCATGTATCCCCCTCGCAAGGTTTATAAAATATTTAAATAAGTAAAGGCGAGGCTATGAACTCACCCGGATAAAGGAAATAGCACGGAACAAGCAAGTGGAGAAAATAATAACGCGAGCTCTACGATGAACCTAAATAGACATATGCTTATCTTAGGTTTTTGAAAATAAATATTGATGTATTTTTGTTGTATATAAATCATGATCTTACTTAGGCTTGGTACCATATTCCTATACTTGTTTATATGTCCAAATATGTAGTAGTTATAGGTCAAATATTTCAAGTTATAAAACATTTTTATACCTTTTTATACTTAGTGCTGATGAAAATTTTATAAACTTGTACATGTTTACAATTTCGCCGTTTGCAAACCGTAAGTCCAAAAATTAAGTTCCTTATATCCCCGGAAAGGTATTAATCTGTACTAACAACTTTTGTGGGTCCCACTAAGCTAAAAATTACACAACATCAGTAAAACTATCAATTTACCCAATATATTCAGTCCATCAGCTTTCAAAATTACAACAGTCCCACAAAAGTTGCGATAAATAGAGTTCTACAAGTCCAATTAATTCCCCGTTTGCGGCCATGTTTAAGTTAAGATGTTACCTACATTTCATAAAACTGGGCCAAGTAGTGAAAATAAGCATATCACTGAGATTTTTACCATTTAAATCTGCAACTCAGAATCTGGCATGTTTCACGAAAATATTTCTAGTTTAATCATCGTAATGAGTTATTCGATGAAATACCCGTCAAAATGACCACAAGACATAGGGCTACAACTACATATTTTTAGTTTAGGTCCAATGTTTACTGATTAAATCAGTTTATTCCGTTTCTACCCCTGATTCAGATTCACAGTTTGCAAGTTTAGTCCTTAAGTGTTTTTAGTGTTTCCTAACCAATGTACCAAGCTTAATTAAGCATAATAATTTATATAGTGTTCAAATACATCATAATATACTATTTTTACAGTAGTGAATATAAAAATAAATAGAGAGTTAGTGGAGGAGTTTTCTTACAAAAGTGATGAACAAGAAAGGTTACAACAACAAGAACACTAGACCTAGTTTAACCCATCAACACTTGCACCTTTCTTTTACCCAAATCAACCCAATATTTGACCACCATAATCCTTTAAAAAAACCTTGATAATCACAGCCACTTGACACCTTGGAAGTCTTTAAAAATATCTTGTAATCTTTCAAGTAGAACACCTTAGAAATGATGAGGTTTATGTGTTGTTTGAGTGTAATAAACCAAGAACAAGACTAGGCCTTCAAGATCCTTGATCTATGATGAATAATTTAGTAAAAAGATTGATGAAATATGTTTATTTTTGCTGTTTTGGGTCGTTCACATGGAGGAGAGAACAAGAAATTGGTATAAGGGTGATAAAAACAAAGTTAAGTGCAAGATTTTACTTGTATACATGCATTAGATTATGGACAAGTGTCATGTATGATTACAAATGAAATACACCACACCAATGACTCATAAAATGAGTTATTTATCATGATAATTTCGTGGGTTTGGTGATAGTGGAGGATTTTGGTGATCATTTTGTATAAAACTTGAGCTACGAAGTGTAGTTTGATCCCGGTAATTGAAAATGTGAAGTTTTTAAGACGCGAAACGTAAAACCGGGTAAAGTAAAAATACAAAACTTATAAAAATGTTAAAACTTATTAACATAACCTATTTAAGTATTTTAGATGAGTGGTGAGTTCATTGAAGGGCTTAAACATCGTTAAAACTGAAACCGTGAGTTGAAAACGTGTTTGGTGACACCGGTTCTTGATAAAATTGACGTAAACTATAAAAATGAGACGACAAGTATAAAACTCACTTGTAAACATTAAAATAGGTTAAAATGCATAAAATATGTAAACTTATCATAGTCTAGGGTTTGTTCACGTTGTTAAAACCATAAAACGTAAATTTAAATCACGTAAAACGTAAAAGGTGCAAGGTTTACGTAAAAATGGAAAACGTGAATTGTGACTTTTAAAATAGGATTGTAAGGAAACAATAATGCATAAAAAGTGTAGAATGGACATAGTCTAGTCGTGGTTGAATTAATTGAACGTACACAGATAACTTCTGACGAAGTTAAATGTTTAAAAAAAATAGAATAGTTAAATAATAAAATATTAAAATTAATGACATGAAATTTTTTGAAATGTCACATACGGCGTAGCAGATAAGGTGGCTACGCCGTAGCTTCTTCCTTGGCCTCGTTATTTCTTTACTGCCTCAAATGAGATCCTACGTCGTAGCTTGGATAGTTGCCTATTCCGTAGTGTTCTTCAGTGGACTTCTACGCCGTAGCCTGTTGTGGGGCTACGCCGTAGTCTTCATAAATTCTTTATTACGCCGTAGGTAGGAGAGCTTCTACTGCGTAGTCTTCGTGAAGCCTTGCTACGGTGTAGGTAGATGAACCTCTACGCCGTAGTTAGTGCAGAATCCATAATTTCTACGTATTTGTTCCAAAGTCCTTCCATTTCTGCTTAAGTTTGTTCTTTTACTCATCTTTACCCTGAAACCAAAATAGGAAGAAACAAGAGTATATATTCTTCATATAAGTAGAAAAGATGAGCATTTTAAGGGGGAAATTAACACTTAGATTGGGGGTAAATTTGATGTTATCAACCGCCTGCAGTAAGACGACCTAGAACAAGTAAAATGCATGCATAAACTAGTTCATTCATTAAGAGATAAAAATGTCATTCATATGACTTTTACAACATGAATCTACATTCATAATCATAGTCTAATCTTCTAGGATAGCTCATGATAAGTTCGGTTTTATTAATGAGCATGCATGCTTCTCTAGAACTTGCGAGGGCGTGGTGGAGATGAGTTTTTGGGTAAGGGTTGTAGAAACCCGGATGGCAAGAGGATGGAAATGATGTAGTCAAGATCATTCTTCATCTTTTGAAAGTAGTTGTGGTTGTAAATGCAACAAGCACAATAACCCCCATGGGCATCCACTTGGGCAAGAGTGGGATGAGACATTGTTGGAGGATGAAGTTTTTAGGTAAGGATGATGTTGAGGAGGCTCAAGTCAATAAGTTTGAAGAATTCTTGAGCCTTGATTGAGTGTATGGAGTTGACATTTGGCAATGGAGTTGGTAACAAGGGTGGTAATGGATGATCTTGAGGATTCGGGTTTGTATGCTCATTGTGAGTGGATGGAGGCCCATTTTGTGGTTGAGAGGCAAAGAACGAAAATGATAAAGATGATGCCTCATGTTGTGATGTGGGATTGGAAGTAGCATGGTGATTGTTCGAGTTGTTTGAGTGGTTCATGAAATTGCCAACTTTGTTTCTTCCTCCATATGGGTTTGACCGATATTCTTAGTTTTCTAGGAGATGACATTTTGTGGGATGACATTGAGAAGGAGGAAGGTTATGCCATGACAATGGAAGGAGGAAGTGAGGGTTTAAGTAGATGAGGAAGTTTGCAAGAATAGCAAAGCATGCATGCTTGGTTAAATGAGTTCAAATGATGTTTAAGCAAATTAGGAATGTGAATAAGACCTAAGGGTAGGCAGGTCAAACATGCAGGCAATGTTGCAAAAATCGGCCGAATCGGCCGATTAATCGCCGATTAATCGCTAATCGGTGATGCACCTTGTCGATTTTCAAAAATCGGTGAAAAAATCGGCATAACCAAAAAAATCAGAAAAAATCGGTCAAAAATCGGCCGAATCGGTCAAAAATCGGTCGAATCGGCCAAAAATCGGCCGAATCGGCAAAAAATCGGCCAAATCGGTCAATTTTTAAAAAATATAAATTTAGGCATTTTACTTAATTTGGGGATTGTTTATTTCACTTATAACGTACAATGGGTCTCATAATCAGAATTGAAGCCTTTTATTGAGGTTTGTAAACATAGATGGCTTGGAATCAGTTAAGATCTTTAGTTTGCTCTCCAGAAATTCCCAAAACATGCAGGAAATGCCAAACCGATTAATCACCGATTAATCACCGCCTTGACCGATTACAGGCTGCAGGGTGGTCGACCGCCCGACTACCGATTCACGATTTTTGCAACATTGCATGCAGGAACATAAAAGTAAGCAAAGAAGTCATGACACAGGACGGTCCTGTAAATAGGTGGACGGTCCTTTATCGTTTGGGGGACCGTCGGTGATAAGGGACCGCCACCAGAAGGTTTGTCAGATTTCAGAAAATGTTTCTAGTGTGTGCCTACATGAAACATATGTAGAGATGCGATTTTCTCGACCCTAAAAGAGAGAAAATCCTAAGAGATAATCCAAAGTCTCCTAATTTCAATCTTGCTCATCTTTCCATGTCGGATAACATATTTGTTACATGATCTGACAAAGGATTTGAGGGCATCATGCATACATGGAAAAACGTTTTTGAATTGTATTAACAATGTAAGAAAAATTGATTTTCCTATTCTTGAGAAGAATTTGAACATATGAATTGGGGTTTTTATGCACAAAATCAAGTTTCTTATTATCATGCAATAATGGTCGTTGGTAAAAAAAATTATTACATCCCCAATTTTAATTTTTGTGCGCAAAAGAATCCTAGACTCAGATTAGAGAAAATAAATTTATTATGTTATCTAAGATGATATATGTTCCATCATTCCTAATCCTAAGCGAAGATAAAAGAATGGTTCACGCTTAAGGGGTTTAGTGAGAATATCAGCTATGTTTTCCTCCATTGGAACTTTTTCAATAGATATGTTACTCTTTTGTACATTATCCCTAAGAAAATGGTGACGAATTTCAATGTGTTTGGTATGAGAGTGTTGCACCGGGTTTTTACTTAAATCTATTGCTCCTTTATTATCACACATGATTGGAATATCGTCAAATGTAATGCCATAGTCTACGAGAGCTTGTTTCATCCATAGTGCTTGTTGACATGCCTTTCTGGCGCTTACATACTCGGCTTCGGTTGTGGAAATAGCTAGTGTCGTTTGTTTCTTGGAGAACCAAGAAGTTAAGCAACAACCCATGAAGGTAAAAATGCCACTAGTGCTTTTTCGATCCACATAATCTCCCGCATGATCAGAGTCGGCATAAACAATAGTTTCTATGCCGGTCCCCTTAGGATACCATAATCCTAAGTGCATAGTGCCTTTAATGTATCGAAAGATACGCTTAACCGCTTCTAAATGAGAAGTTTTGGGATCTTTTTGAAAGCGAGCACGAAGGCAGACACTAAACATGATATCGGGCCTGCTTGCCGTTAGGTACAATAAACTTCCTATCATACCTCTGTACTTAGTACTATCTATGGATTCACCCTCTTCATCCTTAGCGAGCTTTGTGTCCGTAGCCATTGGGATTTTCATTGGCTTAGCATCTTATAATCCAAATTTCTTAAGCATTTCCTTAATATACTTAGATTGATTAAAGAATATACCATCATCTAATTGTTTTATTTGGAGTCCAAGGAAGAAGTTAAGCTCGCCCATCATACTCATTTCAAACTCGTCATGCATGATTTTTGAGAATTCATCACACATATCTTGACAAGTTGAACTGAATATAATGTCATCGACATATATTTGGACGATTATGATGTTTGAATCTTTCTTCTTGGTGAAAAGAGTGTTATCTACCATTCCCATCGAATATTCATGCTTAAGAAGAAAAGCTTTCAACCTATCATACCAAACCTTAGGGGCTTGTTTGAGACCATATAAAGCTTTCTTAAGTCTATAAACATGCTCGGGGTACTCGAAGTCAATGAATCCTGGAGGTTGTGCTACATATACCTCCTCATTAATGAGACCGTTTAGGAATGCACTTTTCACATCCATTTGGAACAACTTAAAGTTTAATGCACAAGCGTATGCAAGTAATATCCTAATGGACTCAAGTCTAGTTACGGGTGCATAGGTTTCTTCATAATCAATTCCCTCTTGTTGATTATAGCCTTGTGCGACTAACCTAGCTTTGTTCCTAGATACAATACCATGTTCATCTAGTTTGTTTCTAAATACCCACTTGGTTCCTATTACGGTAACATTCTTAGGTCTTGGTACTAACATCCAAACATCATTAGACTTAAATTGGTTTAATTCTTCTTGCATTGCGATGATCCAACTTTCATCCTTCAATGCTTCATTGACGTTTTTGGGTTCTATGATTAAGACAAAACAAAAGAGGTTGCTTTTNCCATGTTCATCTAGTTTGTTTCTAAATACCCACTTGGTTCCTATTACGGTAACATTCTTAGGTCTTGGTACTAACATCCAAACATCATTAGACTTAAATTGGTTTAATTCTTCTTGCATTGCGATGATCCAACTTTCATCCTTCAATGCTTCATTGACGTTTTTGGGTTCTATGATTAAGACAAAACAAAAGAGGTTGCTTTTGTTTTGAGCTCGTGATCTAAAGGTTCTTTGATTTAGGCTTCTTATAACATTTTCCAAGGGATGACTTTCTGATTCCTTAATGTTGGTGGTTTCGCCTATTTCGATGGTTTTACTTTCTTGAGATATGTCTAGGTTTTTCTTGTTTTCAACTACGGCGTTTTCTTCATCTAAGTCATCATCTACCAAAGGTGATGTTTTAGGTGGAGGGGGATTCTCATCGAAAGTCACGTTGAGTGATTCTTCGACGACCATTGTTTCCTTGTTGAGTACAATATAGGCTTTACTAGTTTGAGAATAACCTATAAATACACCTTCGTAGGACTTTGGGTCGAACTTGGTGAGGTAATCCTTGGTGTTTAAAATATAGCATTTACTACCAAATACTCTAAATTAATCTAGAGAAGGTTTCCTTCTTTTCAAGATTTCATATGGGGTTTTTCCTATGATAGGTCTAATGAGAATTCTATTAAGGATATAGGTGGATGTATCTACGGCGTTACACCAAATTTTTTGAAGAATAGATTGCTCGTTGAGCATTGTTCTACTCATTTCTTGTAGGGTTCTATTTTTCCTTTCAACTACCCCATTTGATTGTGGAGTTCGTGGGGCCGAAAAATTGTGAGCAATACCATTAGCACAATAAGCTCCGAATTGAACTTCATTGTCAAATTCTCTACCATGATCCGTCCTAATGGGAACTATGTTGCATCCTAATTGATTTTGAATTTCTTGTTAAAGATTTTAAATTGTTCAAAAGTTTCGGTCTTGTTTTTAAGAAATCTAGTCCAAGTGTACCTAGAGTAATCATCTACGATAACTAGTGTGTAGAGATTTCCTCCATAACTCCGTATGGCGGAAGGACCGAAGAGATGCATGCGAAGAAGCTCTAGACATCTAGATGTTGAGATCATATTTTTAGGCTTATGACTCGAGTGAGCTTGTTTTCCAACTTTGCAAGCATCACAAAAATGTTGGTCGAACCTAAGTTTAGGAATATTTCTAACTAAATCTTTAGAGGCCAATGATTGTAATAAACGCATATTCGCGTGTCCTAGTCTTCTATGCCATAGAGTAGAATTATCATTAACCGTAGCTAAGCATAAATTGTCACTAGGTTTGTTACTAATCTTCATGACATATAAGTTACCTTTTCTAATCCCATTGGCAATTACTTTTCCATCATTTATGATTTCACTATCGTCTTTGGAAAAGATTACCTTGCAGTCTTTATCACATATTTGACTAATACTAAGTAAATTAAAACCTAGGTTATCTACATGTTCCACATTGGTTATAGTAAGAGAGTTATGAGTGATTTTACTTTTGCCGATGATGTTACCCTTGAGTTTACTACCGAATGTAACGTTACCTCCACTACTTGCATTATATGATGAGAATAGCTTGCGGTTACCCGTCATGTGATTTGTGCATCCACTATCTTTAACCCATTCATCGGGCTCCAAGTCAATTCCCAAGCATATCTAATGATAACATAGACAAACTCAAACATATGGTCCCCAATATCTCATGGATCCAAAGTTGTTAGCACCGAACATCCTATACATTTGTTGCATTTGTCTAGGATGTTGAAATGGTGAGTAGAATCCTATCGGAAGAAAATCATTTCTCCAACTCATTGAATTATTCCTATGATAATTTTGATTTCATGTTACTCTAGATAGTTTGTCCATTTGTTTTTCTAGGAGGTGAAGATTTAGATCCTATAGTTGGTTTGTTGTATCCTAATCCGGGTTTTGGTGTTGGTTTATAAAATTGCTTTACCTCTTTTACACTAGCAATGGGTATTTCTGAGTTCATTACGGTTAATTNATGATAATTTTGATTTCATGTTACTCTAGATAGTTTGTCCATTTGTTTTTCTAGGAGGTGAAGATTTAGATCCTATAGTTGGTTTGTTGTATCCTAATCCGGGTTTTGGTGTTGGTTTATAAAATTGCTTTACCTCTTTTACACTAGCAATTGGTATTTCTGAGTTCATTACGGTTAATTGTTTCGGATCAGAATCAGGGATTGGTTTAGGCAAGAACACAGTTTTTCTTACTGGAGACGGTCATTTATCTAAGGGACGGTCCTTTATAAATATGGGACCGTCTGGTGGATTTGAGGAACCGCCACCAGTAGATCCTTCCGACTGAGATTTCACAAATTTTATTTGTTTTGATATACTAGTTGATGCTTCAGCAAAGTTATATCCTATACCGGTTTTATTGTCGAAAGCCTTTTGAGCTCCTATTATTTGCTTTAGAGAATAAGTACTCTTTTCGATTTTACTTAATTTTGAGGCTTCCTCTTTGAGTTTCTCATTTTCGATTTTAAGCTTTTCACAAGATTTAAATTCCGAATCAATTTCTTTTCCTTTCTCAAACCTAGATAGTTTATCTTTTAATTCCAATATTTCCCTTTCCAATTTTGACTTAGTAGATTTTAAGGATTTGTTTTTCAGAATAATCTTTTGACTTACTTCGCAAATTTTATCATACTCGTTATCTAAGTCAAGTGAATCTAGTGAGCAAATATCACAATTATGGAGATCGGTTTTGATATGTACCTCTTTTGAAGATCCGGCCATGAGACAAGTTTTATTCTTACCATCTTCATCGCTATCACTCCAAGCACCACTTACATATACCCTTTGGTTCTTGTCCTTTGCTTGGTGTGGAAAATCTCCAACTAAGTGTCTTGTGTCACCACATCTAAAACATCTTTTCTCGCCCTTGCTATATCTATCTTCACGAGCTTTTAGAGGTGCTTTCTTTTCATCTCGTGTTTGTCTTACGAATCTTCCTCTTCGTTTGAAAATTTTCTTGAAATCTCTAACCGCTAAAGCATATTCTTCATCTTCACTTTCCGAGCTTGAATCTTCATCATCACTTAACTCCTTTTTAGCTTTCAAGGCAATAGATCTTCTTTCCACCTTGCTTTTGACAATCTCGGAATCATTTTTGATGATTAACTCATGGACCTTTAGGTTGCCAATGAGCTCATCCAATGATAGAGAAGCCAAGTCTTTGGATTCTTCAATCGCCGTGACCTTTGCTCTCCATTTTAGATGTAATGCCCTGAGAAATTTCTTAACACAACTTTTGACAGAAATACCTTCATCGAGTGCTTTTAAACTCGTGATAATGGTGTTAAATCTAGCAAATGCACTGTCTATGGATTCGTCTTCAGGAATGATGAATTGTTCATATTGTTGGACCAAAAGATCGATCTTGTTATCTTTGACTTGATTATTACCTTGATGAGCGACTAACAAAGTTTTCCAAATATCTTTAGCCGTATTACACATAAAAATTCTTTGAAATTCCTTTTCGGGCAAAGCATTGTAAATCACCATTTTTGCTTCATCATTTTTAGCTAATTTCTTTTTAAGATTTTCACTTTGTTTATCATAAGAGACAATTTCATTTTGTTTAGTTTTCGGGTTATATTCAATAGGTTTAAAGTCACCCATGGTAATAACATGCCAAAGATCAAGATCTTTTGATTTCACATACGTTTCGAATCGAATTTTCCAATAAATAAAACTATCAGTCTCAAAGAGTGGTGGTCTTTGCATAGACTGCCCTTCTTGATATTTTTCAAATTCCATTGATCGTTTCAAATTTTAAAATACAGTATATTTTAAATAGTCTTGAGTAACCTGGCTCTGATACAAATTGTAGAAACTAGAAGGGAGGGTTGAATAGTTTCACCGTTATTAATTACGTTTTAGAAAAATTTACTTTACAAGTTGTGTTTATGAAAATAATTCGATTCGATATTTATGTGAATTCAACTCAACAACAAATATAATCAATAACAAATAAATAAGTAAAGATAAAGCAATGAAAGATCAAACCGTGACACGCGGATTTATAGTGGTTCGGCCACGAAGCTCACTTCTTCGCCCCTACTCCACTCCTCGAGTCTCACACTCGAGAGTTTCACAAACACTATATCAACACGCTCCCTTATGGCGGAACAAACCTTACACAAGCTTACACCAAGTTTAACGACACTAAGCGGAATGTCGGGTCCTAATCCTAGCTAGAACCAATCTAACAAAGCCCACGTGGCTTCACACCTCGTACCAACACGATGGTACGATATAACACAATACACAATATAAGACTTGCACTCAAGTCCTATTACATACAAGAAACAATGAATAAAAATGGTGATGGATCCGCAACAATGAGTAAGACTCTTCTTTAACACTTCGTCTCTTGATTACAACAAATGTTCTTCTCTTGCACTTTAGAGGAATGATGAGTGTGATCACTTGTAAACAACTAAGAACCCGATAATGTGATCAAAGACTATGTTTTGGAAAGGATTTGGGAATACAGAAAGTTTCAGTGCATAAGAGATCAAGATTTCTAAAAGAGAACAGTTCTGTATTTATAGACGCCAGGAAAGAGACGACAGTCCCGTAAATACCAGACGGTCCTTTATCGCTAAGGGACCGCCGACCTATTTAAGGGACCGTCCCGACATACGCTCCCATTTTTGTCCTGACGTGGTGAAAATTTATCTGGTGAAAAATTCTTGTCGGTTTTGAGCGGGAAAGTGGTTGTTATGAATTTGAAATTTGAAAACATTTTCTTAATAAAACATTTCTTTAAATTATACAAAAATACTTTTGTAAAAATGTTTTGTGACATGAAAATGTAAAGTCTAGATGAAAAATAAGTCCTTTGATCACATACACAAGTTGGTAGATGTTTGTTCATACCTTAAGTGATGTTGAAGACAAAAACGAGTATTCTCTATCAAAAACTTATTAGTCGTAGTTTTACGTAACGTGTGTTTGTATTTTGTGATTATCAAAACTAGTAGAGACCGAATAATGCAAATGACATTTTTGACATTATTTGTATTAAAAAAAAAAAGAGAGAGAGAGAGAGATAGAGAGAGACATCANTGAAAAGAAAGGGACCAAAAAATTATGACATGTATAATATGCGTTAAAATGCAATATCCTTTTGACATAAGCGTTTTCGATTCAACATTTCACAAGGTAATAGATACAGAGTTTTATAAATTCTATTAAACACTAGCAATTGTGGTCATAATTGGTTGAGTGTAAAAATTGTTTAACTGTAAAAGATAAAATATAGGTATTATGTTGTTTTTAAAAAGCTCAGTTTTTTAATGAATCATTATTTTCTTTTTCTTATGTTAAATTGAGTTTATACCGTTCTAACTACGGTGTTCACCGATTACAACTAGTTGTTCACTTTAAGAAGGTGTTTTGGCATACTTATTTTTACGCTAGTTTTTTAATCTCTTTTATCGGAAAACAGTGTTCATCCAAGCATTTCATGTTTACCGCTTACTTTAAGCGAACAAACAATTTTTTCGTAAGTATATAAGAAACTATTTATGTTGTAAAACTGATATTAAATTAACATTACGTTCTATTTACATATTTAACTCAGAATCTTTTACAAATGCTTTTAGTTTTATTTTCTTATCAGATTATTACTATTTACAAATATTACTCCAATTTTTTTACAAAATGAGTAAATTCAAGAAACACATAAAACAAAAAGATAAAAAGAACCCATAAAGGGAAAGAAATTTACAAGAAATAAAATGATATAAGATCATTTGAGGACCAAATATTTTTTACATATCAAGGGACTAATCTCCACCATTCATCTCCCCTTCATCTTTATTTGATCTAATGGATGAGATTAATCCCAACAATTTAAAAAAATCACTTTCATCCTCTTTTTTCAAATATTAATATTTTTCAAACCGTTAATCGTTAATCGAAAAAAAATATACCGTTACGACGAGCATTTAATTATCTTTCTATAGATATGCATTGTGATATACTTTCGACAAAAAAAAATTTTTCGTTTTTTTCACGTTTTTTTTCGTGGCCGAAAAAATCAAATATGATATATCATATATGATATTACATATCATATATGATATGCAATATCATATATGATATATCATATATGATATGTAATATCATATATTATATACTCACATATGATATTTTTCGGCCACGAAAAAAAACGTGAAAAAAACGAAAAAATTTTTTTTGTCGAAAGTATATCACAATGCATATCTATAGAAAGATAATTAAATGGTATAATTATTTTCGCTTAATGATTAACGGTTTAAGAGATAATTAAATTATAAAAAATGGGTGAAATATTAAATGCTTTTAATCTCAACCATTGATTTCTTTTTAGATGGATGGTGGGGATGAGTCCCTGTGAGGAATGTTTGGTTTTTTAAATAACTCAACTCCAATAAAATATGAAATCAATCTTAAAAGATAAAGATAACACATCATTTCGTCAATGGTACAATCCCCTAGAAATAAACATAAAAAAATAAAACAACACATTCCCATATTATAAATAAATAAACTTCCTACCAAAACTCAATTCGGTGATCATTTCTTACAAGCAACTCTCCCAAAAACACACATTTTCATTCAAGATTTTAAAGATCCAAACCAAAAAAATGGGAATTGAATCAACAAGTGACAAAAGTAGTACAGTAGCACGTGGTAGATTAGCAGTATTACAAGCTCATCTATCATCATCATCATCATGTGTTGAATCATCAAATGATTTTATTGAATCATCACCTGTTTCAGCTCAAGTGTTTGTGTCCCCACCACCTAATTTAAAAGGCTCTTTGGTCATCACTGATGAAAGAACTGGTAAAAAGTATAAAGTCCCAATTTCTGATGAAGGGACTATCAAAGCTACTGATATAAAAAAGGTACTTTTTTTTTTATAAAGTTTTGTGATTTTTGATATGGGTTTTTTGTTATTGGTATTGGGTTTTTTTTGTTTGGACTAATTTGGAGTTTTCTTCATCATTTTGTTTAGTTTTCTAGTTTATGTTTATTTGTGGATAAAGATGCATTAAAAGGTGTAACAGACTGAAATAAGGGGATGTTTATGATTGCTTATTAGAAATGCTTATTGAGATTTGATATTTGAGATGTAGTAATAGTTTTGAGTATTTGGATAGAAGGAAACTGCTTATAATTGTGTCCTTATGTGATCCTATAAATGGTTGTAATTGCCAAATGCTAAAAGAATTGCTTATCTGATTATCGGGCTTTGTTACCGAAAATCAAATCCAAAAACTATTGCCTGCTTATTGCCATTTAATACACAGAATCAGCTTTTTAGTGTTTGGATAGAAGCAAACTGCTTATGATCATGTGTTTGTTCTAGGGTCGAATAAGCAGTTTGGGAGTTGCTTATATAAATTAAAATCCTAAATCCAACATAAGCATAATTTCCAAACACTGAAACAGCTGTTTATTTGATTATTGCATTTCGTTTTAACTAAAGAGAATCCAGACTCTTCTGCGTTTTATTTTGTTACAACTGATTATGTGTTTCTACGTATTTTGAAAAGCATAAGCGGTTTGATAAAGCAATACCAAGCACACCCTAGTACCCTACAAAAGTACGAGTATCTGTTTAATGTCAATTTAATCAACGGACACCATAACTGTGTACTAACTTGGTACAATGGTTGGAATGAAAATGGTTTGAAGCATGATATATTCTTTGAAACAAAAAATAAAAATAAAATGAAGAAACTTGAAAAAATCCTATCATGTATTCTACTGTAGAACAGTTAGAAAATTTTCTCAGTGTACTGATCCAAATGTCTATTTAGTCCAATACGGGCATTGTGAAATAACAAACCCTAAGATGAAACTAAAAGTCTATATTTTGTTACAGATAACAACCGGAAACAATGATAAGGGTTTGAAGCTTTACGACCCGGGCTACCTTAACACAGCTCCTGTTCGGTCATCAATTTGCTACATTGATGGTGATGAAGGGATCCTAAGATACAGAGGATACCCGATTGAAGAGTTGGCCGAGAGTAGTTCATTCTTAGATGTAGCGTACCTTTTAAGTAAGTTAAAGAAACTTTACAAATATGAACTGCTCACCGTATATTTATCATACCATAAATTTTGTGTGATACGGTTTGAGTGAAAATCACTAATATTTGTTGTTTGCAGTGTATGGAAACTTACCTTCTCAAAGCCAATTGGCGGATTGGGAGTTCACTGTAGCACAACATTCAGCTGTTCCCCAGGGAATCTTGGTAAGATAGGTGTTTTCTATACTCAATCTTGTATACAAATTTGGATAGAATATATTTAGTTGCTCCAAGTGTGACAAGACTTTGCATATGTACTGATGGTTACTTTATTCTTATAGAACATATTAATGTTTTGTTTATGATAAATATTTAGGAAATGTATTCATTATCTATCTAAAAACATAAAACTTACAGGATATCATACATGCCATGCCTCATGATGCTCATCCAATGGGTGTTCTGGTCAGTGCAATGAGTGCCCTTTCTGTATTCCATCCCGATGCAAACCCTGCGCTTAGAGTAAGATATCTCTCTTTAGAAACACATTTACAGTTTTGCATTAACCCCAAATCTCACTATAGAGGACATGCTTGTGAAAATCCTTTGAATCTTTACTTTGTTGATATAGGGTCAAGATCTATACAAATCGAAGCCTGTGCGTGACAAGCAAATTGTGCGCATACTTGGGAAGGTTTGACTATTGACCAGTTCACCTGTATCCAGTATTTCTTGCCATACTATTTTGTTAATCAATTGAGCTTATGCAAACTATTGATTAATGGTCAGGCCCCAACTATCGCAGCAGCAGCTTATCTGAGGATGGCAGGAAGGCCTCCTGTTCTTCCTTCCAGCACCCTTTCTTACTCGGAAAATTTCTTATACATGCTCGATTCACTGTATGTCACGTTCTGATTTTGTGTTATTGATTATCCAACAATATCAACTGCTGTTATACTATTCGGCTAATTTCATGATAAGGTGGCCAACTTTGGTATGATTGTGATATTCGCTTTCTATTCCTGCAGTGGTGATAAGTCTTACAAACCAAATCCTAGACTTGCTCGAGTACTCGATATTCTCTTTATACTACATGCAGAACATGAGATGAACTGCTCCACAGCAGCAGCTAGACATCTTGCATCAAGGTAACCATTTCATTTCTTTTTATGACTGAATAAAGTCATCAGCCTTATGTTATGGCAACAAATGACCTAATATGTGCATTGCAGTGGTGTTGATGTATACACAGCTCTTGCCGGAGCAGTTGGAGCACTGTACGGTCCACTCCACGGTGGAGCAAATGAGGTAGGCTATCGGGCCATGGGTCAAAACGGGCTTTATTCGAATTTTAGAGGGAGTGAATGAATAGGACTATTTTTCATTTATTTTTCTTGGTGTCTTAGGCTGTCCTAAAGATGCTGAATGAGATCGGGACTGTTGACAATATCCCAGAGTTCATTGAAGGTGTGAAAAACAGGTCTGTTCTGCTGATATATATTCTGACATGTTAACACAAAACTGTGTAATGATAATGATGATGGCGGTTTTCGATTTCATGTCTACAGGAAACGAAAAATGTCGGGTTTTGGGCATCGTGTGTACAAGAACTATGATCCTAGAGCAAAGGTTATCAAAAAGTTAGCAGAGGAAGTTTTCTCGATTGTAGGCAGGGATCCCCTTATTGAGGTATTTCAAAGTTCATTAGATGATATTTACTTATCCAGTTCTTATCGTTTAAAAACTAATCAACTACATGCTGCTGTTCATAGGTGGCTATTGCTTTGGAGCAAGCTGCACTATCGGATGAGTACTTTGTCAAACGAAAGTTGTACCCAAATGTTGATTTCTATTCTGGACTTATTTATAGGTATGCCTTCGAGATTTTTAGCCCAACATTGGTTGCTAAAGTGCTAAATGTTGGATCTGTCTATTGATGTGCTGACCTCAATTCATAACAGGGCAATGGGTTTCCCTACTGAGTTCTTTCCTGTTCTGTTTGCTATACCTCGAATGGCTGGCTATTTGTCACACTGGCGAGAGTCGCTTGATGACCCCGACACTAAGATTATGAGGCCCGCACAGGTTTGTTTTTTTGTTTTCTTTTTTTACTTTGTTTGATAAAGGTTACCTCTTTTCTAAATTAAGCTTTGATGCACATAGATAACTAAAGGTGGCGGTTCTGGTCCATATACTTGTAAATAGGTTGGATTTGGGTTGTGTTTTCATTGGTCAAACACTAAAAATAGCTAAAAGGGAAACGTGTCAAATGGGTTGAAAGTCGCGCAAAGTGTTCTATGCAGAAACCCAAATACCCAAATAATAACTTTTTTGATCATATTTGAGGAAATAGATTTTTTTTTTTTTTTTTTTTNTGTATGGATGCGCCATTACATTCCTGCCCAAGAACGCATGTCATCAACTGGAGCTGTAGTAGATAAGCTTGGACAGCTATCAGTCTCCAATGCAACAAGGCGTCGCTTATCAGGCTCAGCTATTTGAGAGCTTAATATATGAAATGGCGCATCTTCTGCGTGCTTTAACTTTCAGACAAAGTTAAAAAAAAAAGTTGGGCGTACTGGTTCAAGTACTATGATAATTCATCTATATGATTATTGTATGGTACTTCTAATAAAATGTATAATCAATTTTATGTTGAACTCATGTTCTGATATGCAAGACATGTTGACAGTTGCTTATATAAATTCTTATATTTGGTTGTCAATGATCAATAAAAGCAGTCACCCCAAGTATGTTTCTGAATTTCTGTATCTGAATAGCGCAAGAACACATGATGTAATCTTCCCCTTTCTTCCTTCTTTTGATACTTTTTATTTTCCTGTATGAAATTTCAATTTTGATTTTTCTCATATCGGATTAACTGTACATCTCAAAGATGAATCTAACTGTTTGTTCGCCATTGTGATGCTTTATTCATTATCAACTGTGAAAGAAGAGGCCTGGTCAGACGTTTTTGGGGGACAAATTCTTGTGGATATCTTAGCACCCGTTACAAAACCAAAGTTCCGGTACATAAAAGAGTTTCATGGTGTCGTTCCACACAGTAAAATTTGTATATGTTTGTGCTTGTTATGATAGCAATGTGCCTTTTTTAGTAGTCATATAAAGAGACATACTTGCAATGTTTACCATTTGTGGGGTTTTTCTTTTTTTTTTTTTTTTTTTTTTTTTTTTTTTTTTTTCCCTTTCTCAAGTGTGTTTATTTTTTTTGCAATTCTTTTGAAGTGCTTATGCGATGCTCTTGCCTTCTAAAAGGTTTACAAATGGTGCAAGATCAATAAAAGGTTTATATTTGCAGGTTATCAGTAACGATAGTAAAACTGCAGGCAACTAGACTCCGACTATCACTCAAGAAACACAATATTGTGCATCTAAGTTTGTCAAGTAATATGCATCAAATATGTCCATTTATTCTCATTCTACTTGCACCATATGACATTTTGGTCTCATCATCTCAATGCATGGTAAACTGGTAACCCGATGCTGTTTTTCATGTCCAGGTTACCTGGGCGAGTCATTGACTCAGATGGGCGCAGCCTAACGGGGTATCCCCGTGACAGTTTCCAACTCTTAGTTACAACGTTACTGTACAATAAATACAAACTGTTTCTAACCTGCAATTGTGATTGAATGGTATGCATAGAGGCTGTAAAAAAACAAACTGGCAGATAGCAAACAGCGCATAACAAAATCATTTCCAGATATAGAAGTACATATAGAGATGAGATTTTTATCAATATTTGAAACATTTGTAACAAATCCAGACTTGAAACTATGACATGTTGTATAAGGCTTATCAGAATCTTCTTGTTGGCGGTGCATTAAATTTGGAACTTGAAGCAGCAGAATTTTTAGGATATTGACTTACTTTCTGTACAGGAACGACTCTATACAGAAGAAAAAAGACAATAAAATTCAGTTTTCAACAACCATTAGAAGCAAGATACAAGAAAATGGGCTAGTATCTCTAAGCAGATATAAATTATGACGGTACCTGTGGTTGTTATGCACGTGATTGTTACTCACGGTAGCTCTCTTCATAGCTGATAGGTTTTTGACCTCTCGACTGTAATAAAAATTGACAGATAAATAAATCAACCAATGAAAACTGAATGATAATATACAATTTTTTTTTATGGTGGTTAACAAGTACCTGTTGATGAATTCTAATTTTGCCTTCTTCATGATCCCGCTTTTGTTATTGCCAATGTTGATACCACCTATACAAGTTACACCACCATTTCAGCCTACCATGAAGGTGCGCTACTTCCCAAAACTCAAATGACATAAGACTAATGAATTTGATCATAATTAGTAAAACGTACCTCCAAACCAGCCCCGTTTGTTGCTGGAAGGTGGTACCTTGGTGCAGAGCTGAACTTGTCGACTTTGCTTCTCTGCCATAGCATAAGATAGTGAATGTAAGATAGCAAAATATAGATTATATTTTGCACCAAACAACATATAAAAAAAATTATTCTTCAAAAAGAGATGCATATACAGACTTTTGAACATTAAGCTAGTAACTTCAGTTCCTAATAACAAATATAAGACTGAAGTTTCACAGGAACTAAGTTTTGTTGAACCATGTATATCGGTTGATACCAAATGTAAAGTTATGTAAACATAATACTTGGTATGACACAGTTGCAACAGCTCAAGTCATCGTGCAAATTAAATTTGCTTAAACACTGAGAAGATAAACTTTCAGAATAGCTTGTGGAATTAAAAAAAGTTAAGGAGTTTTATCGAGTCGACAATAGCATCAAATAAATTCTTGTCCCTAAACGTAGTAAAGGAAAAACTTACTAGCATCTTCTTTTTTATAAAGTTGCTTTATTCGCTCAAATGACTTCTGTTGGGCTTCCTCTACATCCTTTTGCTTAGCCTGCAGATTGAGCAACCGAACTGTGTCAGTGCCATTGTATGATAGTAATGAGCAAAGATCATATCATTTGTTCCAGATTCTACTGATATTTGTATCATATATCTTCTAGTTGTGTAAGAATATTTAAAAATAGCAACGGAGCCATGACTTTTTGGTAAAGGGGAATTAAAAGATTATCACCTCATACAATTGTCTCCAACTGAATGAAACCCGCTTCTGTTTCATTCTATCAACTACAACACTGGTGCTCTTAGCGCCAAACTGTTGCACGTAAAAGTTCTTCCATAGCTTATCAGTAATGGGGCTAAGATCTCGCTCCTGCACAACATTCAATACTTAAAGGTCTTAAATTTGAACAGGATTTGAAGGTTGGGAGAAACAATGCTTGGAAAAATTCATTACCTCGGTTGAATCCTCGATATGCGTCAGCTGATCTACATTACAATGAGGCAAAATCCGCTCCAAGAGATGTTGGTCTGTTTCCCCTACATCTCCCAAGTACCTAACATTGTCTACAGCTTTTTGAACACAAAGATCCACCAATGTAGGGATTCTTCTTGTCGGTTTTGCACCCCATTCTTCCTTTGTGTTGCGTGCTGATCTCATCTTTGGTGTACAGCCCTGCATAAAGCAGTTTAAGTTTTTTTAAAACAAAATTAAATGTTAAAGTAATTCATATTGATATGTAATCGTTAAAGATGCAGTTCGTGATGATAAAACCAATCAGCAGTAACAAATACATGCATCATGTTTTGTTTTTAACTGCCATATTTTCCAAGGTGTGCAATTTTGTGTATCACATAGTAAAATGTACACTACAATTTTAGATTTGAATATTACCCAGAAAGAACATATAGCAGTTACTTTAAGTTATCATACTAAGGGTGTTCAGCGTTGCATACTAAAACAACTTATTTCTTTAGAAGAACAAGTTGTTACGAACATACATCTCCATGTTGCTCATTCAAAACAATTTATACATAATCAGATAAGCAGTTTTAACAATCAAGTGCAAACACCATCAACATGACTTATCTATTGTAACATAAGTACATAACACAACAAGCACACGAGTTCTTTGAAAAGCAATCCAAACACCCCGAAAACTGCTTATCTTATAAATCAAAACACAGTAGCATATAAAAACTTTGATACAATCCCAAACAGTGGCGGAACTTGAACATTTATTTTGGGGGGGCCGAATTTATTTGGGAGGGCCGAATCAGATATTTGTTTGTATTATCAACTAAATTACCCCTAAAACCTATAATATTTACACTAGTTGCCGCCACTTTTGGGGGGGCCGGGACCCTCCCCTGCCCCTTAAAAGTTCCGCCTATGATCCCAATAACCATAAATTTGTATAACTATACCTTACATCCAAACATACCCGCTCCGGCGGGATTGAGTATATTGTTGTTGATGTTGCATACCTAACACCCAAAAAAGTACTCAAACTCTTATACAATCAATTAAGCAACACAAACACATTCTCCTAAAACAAAATGTAAATTTTGTATATTTAACAATCAATTTTGCAATAAAAAACACATTCTAGGGGGTGTTTGTTTAAGCTTATTTGTGGGCTTGCGAGCTTATGTAATTTCTTTCGGCTTATAAGCAGGAAAAATTAAGCTTATCGAAAATAAGCCGAAATCACATAAGCTTAAAATGTAAACTTTATCCAATTGACCATCAATTATGCAATAAAAACATATCACACTAAAAAAAATGCAATCTTTATAGCATACTCAACAATCAAAAAACACAAAACCCATCTCAATCCACATAACTTTAAACCAATGTAACCAAAAAGTAACAAAATTAAATCAATCAGAAAAAATTACCTATAGCCTTAAACGAAAATCAAAGATATGGGTTATGTCAAAAATAAAAAACCCAGATGGAAAATTATAAAAGATCGGGTTGATCGGTAGAAAAAGGAGGTGTTTGAGGTTTTGATCGGAAAATTGAGTTCCGGTTGCCGGAAAACGAGGGAATTTGTGATTTTCCGGTGGTATGTTTGGTGGTTATACTTATACCTAATGTGTATGGATGACTTTATGAAAAGGGTATTTTTGGTAATTCACTAATTTGGTTAGTTTTGTTTCATGTGCTTTATTTAGTTTGACTTTCACATGTTTCATGGCATCAATATTCAACTTGTATTTATGTGATTTTGTTTTATAAATCCTTTTCAACATATAATTCTAATTCGTCCTTTTATTAACGAAATTTGGTCACTTAAAATTTACATTTTTAAATGTTTTTTTTATATATATCTTGATTACATATCATTTCATGCCAAACTTTTCTTACATATCAAGCGATTAATTTTCACCCTCCATCTTTATTTAATCTAATGGATAATATTAATCACAACAATTTAAAAAACCCACTTTCATCTATTTTTTTCAAATATTAATACTTTTAAAACCGTTAATCGTTAAGCGAAAAACAATATACCATTACGACGAGCATTTAAGTATCTTTTTATATATAAGCACTTTGATATACTTTCGACAAAAAAAAAAATTGTGTTTTTCAACTTTTTTTTACGGTTTTTTCGTTACTGAAATTTGCATGAAAAAATCACTTGTGATTAAGCACTAATTTAAATATTATAATATTATCAAATGTGATATTAGTGTTAAATCACATATGATATATCACATATGATATGTAATATCATATGTGATTTAACAATAATATCACATGTGATATTACATGTCATATGTGATTTAACACTAATATCACATGTGATATTATTAGAATATTCAAATTAGTGTTTAATCACATGTGATTTCTCATGCTATTTTCAGATACGAAGGAAAAAAAAGAAAAAAAATAGGAAAAAACGTAAAAGAAAAAAAGTGAAAAAAACGAAAAACAAAAGTTTGTCGAAAGTATATGAAAGTGTCCGTCTATAGATAGATAATTAAATGCTGGTCATTACGGTATAATTTGTTTTGTCTAACGATTAATAGTTCATGAGATATTTAAATTATAAAAAATAAGTGAAATATTAAAATACTTTTAATCTCAACTATTGATTTCATTTTAGATGGATGGTAGGGATGAGTCTCTTGGTATATGAAAAAAGTTTCATATGTAAAATAACTTTCTTCATATACGTTAAAGTAATCAACTATTTCAAATCTCATTTATGAATGCGGGAGGCATCACTTTGAGTAACTCAATCCCACATTGGTGTGTGTGTGTTTTAGTTATCATGTTATTGTGAAAATCGTTCAACTTCAATCCCACATTGGTGAATGAAATATATTTGGCCAGCTTATATACAACAGTGTATGTGTATCATTTGAGTAAATAATAGTAGTATGTCTTCAAGCAAGATTTTGTGTTTTGATAATTTGGTATTCTAAATTTTTATATTAAAGGCGGAAAATAAATGGTAATGCGTTATTTCTAGGGTGAGCAAGAGGCGATTTTTGATTAAAACCAGACTCCGAATAACTTCGGTTTTTAAGAAATGCAAACCGTGTGTTCGATTTCGGCTTTTGGTTATTCTATTAAAACATGGTTTCCTTTTCTTTCTTTTTTTCGCTTTTAAATTTACCAATTTCATGTGCGACTTTAAGGCTTATTTTTCGATTTCT
>LBNU01032444.1:35214-69301 GCA_014162995.1 Artemisia annua
GGGGCACCATAGAGGGAATTAAAGACTGGGTGCTTGTAGAGTAAGGCCATTCGGCCTCAGCATGCTGCGAGACACAAAAAGAGTTTGGTGGGTAGATTATTTTTTATTCTTAAATATAGAAAACTGCAGGCGTGCAGCATGATAAAATAATATACTAGCGGTATTAAGTAGTGTGAGACGCTCTCTAACCACATGGTTGTAACTTTAAGTTTCATATGAAAATCGGTATATATTTGTAGCACGTTTGCGGGGGCAACACCAAAGAGGAAAAAAAGGTTGGGTGCTTGTAGAGCATGGCCACTCGGCTTCAGCATAACTGTCGTACAAAAGAAAGTTTGGCAGGTAGATTTTTTTGATTACTTATTTAAAAAACAAAATAATGAAAAGAAAAATATAACAATGGGAGTAACATAAAAAACCGTTAAGCGCGCTTTATGACATTTTAAGTTTTCAATTTTTGTCTGGTGTTTCTCTAAAGTCCATTACTTGTTAAAAACTTTATATTCGGTATGATCTATTATTCCTTTCTTTCTTTTTCCTTTTTGCCGATAAATCTACATGATTATATTGTTTAATGATAAGGAAAATGATTGGGAGGCCTAAAAACGTAACTAATTATGTGTCTAAATGGATATGTCAATAAGTTATTAGTTTGTTAAGAAGTGGGTTCTCTACTGTCCACCAACAGGATTTTAACACATATGTTTAGGCATATAATTAGACATACCAGTTAGGCATGCCAATCAATGCTCGATTGATAAATAAAGATTCAATAACACATGCATGCAAGTTTTCGATTTTTGAAGGATGTTGACTAATATCAAAGATATAAAAGCCATCACTTGATACAATCCAGTTGCATGTATTAACCAAACCATCACCACATTGTTTCTTCAGACTTTTGTCATAGACATGAATACTCAAATCCTTTTACTCCAATAGCAATTGCAAGAAACCATCGTTGCATCATTGTTACTAGCATGAAACTTGATAACAGATTCATTTCCAGGATTGATTATGTTAGACGATTAGGCTTAGGGAATTTAGGCCCATATGTCTTGTATCCTATATAGATTGTCATTGTATAGAACTTATGTCATTGAATAATACGATTATCACAATCTTACATGGTATCAAACCTCCCAATCGATCCTTCCAAAACCTACTGCTTCCGCAAACTTCTGCTCTTTTAACCCTACACCTCTCGTTTTTTTTTCTGGTTACTGTTTGTCGATGATGAGACGAAAAATGTTACGTTTTTAGGGGTCGGTTTGAGTCCTAATTCGTATGTTTTTGGTTTGGATTTCACCCAAAGTCGTTTCTTTTCTCATTTTAGGTACTTTTGAAGGGAAAATCACAAAAGAAGCATTTTCGGGCGTTTTCGGAGTGAAAAAGTGCGGAAAACAACAAAAACTCAAAAGACCTTGAAGATTACAGAAGGTGACGCCGTCACACTCTACAAGGTGACGCCGTCAGGAACAAGTGAAGTCCAGAAGTGGAAAAAAGACTCGTGACGGGCCAGAGAGTTCGTAGTGCAAATTGATGACGCCGCCAACCAAGGCCGTCAGATCTGGAACCAGCAATTATGACCACGTCAAGGAAGGCCGTCTGAAAACCCTAATCGCCGAGCTGACGACGTCACTTATTGGGTTGACGCCGTCAGCCCGCAAAATCTATATATATAGAACGTTTTTCTTTTATTTAAGAGGAATTTTAGAGTGGAGAACTTGGGACCAAAACCCTAGTACGAGTTTTACAGACCTTGGAGGGTATCCAAACCCTTCCAACTTGCATGTTCAATTGAAGATAAGTCTTTATTCATACAATATGTCTATGTGTTGTGTGATATATACTTGTGCTTGTCTTTCTTTTAATATGCTAGGCTAATTTACTTTGTGTTTGCTTAGATCTAATGAAACCTAACTATTGATTATCATGTGATGTGTATGTTGTGATTGTATTTGGGTGAATGTTTCATCTACGTTAGACTAGAGAAAACTGGCTAATCTCCTATACGGTAACAAGCTTGAACGTCTTTAGAAACGTGAATCGTATGTGCGTTATCGATTTTAAGGTAGTATTTCATGCATAGGTTGCTATCGGTGAGCTCATGATAGGATGCTTGACGTATCGTCATAGAGTGAGGTAGGAACTTATAGAGTTAGGGAATTGAACGCACTCCCTACGACTTGTTAGGAATACACCCGTCATCCACGCAAACTCAACATACTAATTACATGGTAAAAGATAGTTAGGGAGTAATGAAATCTAAGTAAACACTATTCTCCACCACTGATTTTCTCTAAAACAAAAAAATACAAAAATATAAGTAGCTTAGAAGTAGATAACTTGGGTTAGTTGACTAGCAACTAATTCAGCCCTATCCTCCAAAACCAGAGATTTACTTGCTTTCATAAAACAAAAAAAATACAAAAAGAATCTTCCTCCACCCTTAGATCTAGATTAGAGTAGTTTTTAGCCTAACGAACACTATTCCCTGTGAGAGAACGATCAATCCCCCGGTACTTGCCACTTCACTATACTACATCGGTCAGGTACACTGCCTGGTGGGGATTGCAAGCTTCTCGAGATCCCTCGAGAGGTAAAACGTAGTGCGTGTTGCAATCCACGCGCATCAGTCGACCTAAGAGTTGTCGACCAAGGTGTTTCTGTTTCCTGTTTGTCGACCAAAGAGTTGTCTACTTGGTTTGTTTGTCGACCTAAGAGTTGTCGACCTGTTTGATTGCTGCTGCTACTGTTCGATTTTCTGGTTATTGTTACTGTTTGTAATTGTTTGTTACTGTTCGATTGTTACCTAGTTTGTTACCTACTTTGTTCGATCACCATCAGTAAACCCTAAACCCTTGTTTTCTATATTAATCGAATTTATAGTGGGTCGGTGCAATTCTATTCGCTATTATTTGTTTAGTGTTATCAAAGAATAATTATCTCGTACTATCATTATTCCCTGATTGGTTTGTCTCATTATGTCGACTTATCCCTATGCGTATTAATATAATTTGGTGGGCTTCCAACCAACAATTATATTTATAATCCATGGCATATGATTAAACAATTTAAAGATTGGTTAGTAGCAATGGTGTTTGAAGATTGAGACTGCTGTTCGTCATAAGGTTTCTTCTACTGGTGCGTTTATATTTTTGTATTGTACTGCTCGTTTGATTGTTTCTGTGATATCAACAACACACCTTAAACCATCACCATGACTATGGATACGACTCCCCCCGCACCGGTTCTCACCTTATCGAATAAACTTATGGCTATGAATCACTTAACCACTTTTGTTCCCATCAAACTTGATGTTGATGAGATGAATTACTCCTCATGGGTGTATTATTTTTCTCATCTTTGTCATGGCTATGGCATCTTGGACCATCTTGTTGATCCTCCCGCATCCTCCTCAATTTTTTTTTCTTAATTTACTTTTTTACTTAAGTGTAAAAATACTTTATATTTTAATTTATTATTACAATTTACAATCAGGTCCAAGTTTTTTATTTATTTATTTATTTATTTAGTTATTTATTCATTTATTTTAAATGAGTTCATCCTATATTCAATTGTACGAAATATTCTTTTAATCTTGAAACTTAATAAATACCCTCACATACTATAAACTCTCAAGAATTAACAACTTTTATTATTACTATTACTATTATTAACACTATTAAATTGATCATAGTACTAAAAACTTTGTATATATACAAAGTATAAATATCAAGCTGAAGAATGAGTTATTAAAATATGTAAATAAATACACAATACCTAAATTTCAATTTTAAGAGTGATAAATTAGTTAGAATATTGTTATTAAATTAATTTATTTTTATACTGAAACTTCATGTCTGCATTAAGTTATAAGTAATAATATATGTGGAGAAACATACACATTTTATTGTATAAAACAAATTTACAATTAAATAAGCAATAAGCTATAAACAATAATACAAAACAAATAAATTGACGACGGAAGGTGTAGAAGAGACAGACTCGATTGCAATAGTATAAACAAAGAACATACAACACGACAAACATTACTAAAGATCGCGTTAAAATAGTAAAAGCTACAAGGCTCATGTTTGCATGATTTCTCTTAAACAGTTTTCGTTGTCTATTTTCCCGAGCTAAAGTAACATGTACTAGCCAGACTTGACTAATATGCCTGAGAAAGATCAGAGAAAGTTGGTGGTAGACTCCCAATTCCACCGCAAAAAACCAGATGCTTAAATATTTGCTTCTTCCATGGAGACAGCCCAACATTGCGTTTTTAGGTTAGTAGATTGTTTTTAAATAAAGAAGAATCTGTTTTTTATAAAAGAACTATCTTTTTCCAAAAAAAAAAAAAAAAAAAAAAAAAAGATTGGCCAATATAAACAATTTTTTCTCCAGAAAAGATCGCATCTAATTCAATTTTTCGTTTTTTATATTTCTTAAATACCTGCTTTGAGATAGCGATTCTTATTCACATAAACATAGTAAGTAATAGTTAAATAGGGGGGGGGGGGGGGGGCACCATAAGGGAATTGAAAGACTGGGTGCTTGTAGACGTAAGGCCATTTCGGCCCTGCAGCATGGCTGCGAGACAGGCAGAAAAAGAGTTTGGTGGTAGTACTTATTTTTTATTCTAAATATAGAGAAACGTGAGGCGTGCGCATGGATAAATAATAATGACTAGCGGATATTAGAGTGTGTGAGAGCGCTCTCTATAACCGACATGGTTCGTAACTTTAAGTTTTCATATGAAGAATCGGTATAGCTGATTTGTCAGCCCCGTGTCTTGCGGGGGCAACACCCAAGGGAAAAAAAAGGTTGGGTGCTTGTAGAGCATCGGCCTCCGGCTTCAGCTAACTGTCGTACAAAAGAAAGTTTGGCAGGTAGATTTTTTGATTACTTAATTTAAAACAAATAATGAAAAAAAAATATAACAATGGGAGTAACATAAAAAAACCGTTAAGCGGGTTTATGAGCATTTTTAAGTTTTCAATTTTTGTCTGGTGTTTCTCTAGAAGTTCATTACTTGTTAAAAACTTTATATTCGGATATGATCTATTATGTCTTTCTTTTTTTCGTTTTTGGCGATAAACTACAATGATTAATACTTTAGTTTATGATAAGGAAATGATTGGGAGGCCCTAAAACGTAACAATTATGTGTCTAGGAATGGATATGTCAATAAGTTGCTCTCAGCTCGTTGTTAAAGAAGTGGGTTCTCTAACTGTCACCAACAGGGATTTTACCATATGGTCTTAGCGTATAATTAGACCATACGCCAGTCTAGCGCATGCCAATGCAATGCTCGATTTGATAAATAAGAGATTAATAACACATGGCTGCAAGTTTTCGTTTTGAGGAATGTTGACTAATATCAAAGATATAAAAGCCATACTTGATTACAATCGAGTTGCATGTATTCCAACCAAACATCAGCACATTGTTTCTTCAGACTTTTGTCATAGACATGAATACTCAAATCCTTTTACTCAAATAGCAGATTGCAAGAACCATCGTTGCTCATTGTTACTAGCATGAACTTGATTAGACAGATTCATTTCCAGGATTGGATTATGTTCAGACGATTAGGCTTAGGAATTTAGGCCCATATGTCTTGTATGCTATATTAGATGTCATTGTATACGACTTATGTCATTGAATAATACGATTATCACAATCTTAACATGGTATCAAACCTGCCCAATCGATCCTTCAAAAAAACCTACTGGCTTCGAAACTTCTGCTCTTTTTAAGCCTACACCTCTCGTTTTTTTTTCTGGTTACTGGTTTGTCGATTGATGAGACGAAAAATGTTAAGCGGTTTTCAGGGGTCAGGTTTGAGTCCTATGTCGTATGTTTTGGTTTGGATTTTCACCCAAAGCTCTTTCTTTTCTCATTTTGAAGGTACTTTTTGAATGGAAAATCAAAAAAGGAAGCATTTTCCGGCGCGTGGTTTCGGAGTGAAAAGTGCGGAAACAACAAACGTCAAAAAGACCTTGAAGATTAGGAAACAGAAGGTGACGGCCGTCACACTCTACATAGGTGAGCGTCAGGACACGTGAAGTCCAGAAGTGGAAAAAGACTCGTGCGGGCCAGAGAGTGTCGTAGTGAAATTGATGACGCGCCGAACCAGGCGTCAGCATCTGGAACCAGGCATTATGGACACGTCAAGGAGCGCGTCTGAAACCCTAAATCGCGAGCTGACGACTCACTTTATTGGGTTGACGCCGTCAGCGCCACAAAATCTATATATATAAGTAAGACGTTTTTCTTTATTTTAGAGGAGTTTTAGAGTGGAGAAGCTTGGGACAACCCTAGTAGCGAGTTTTACAGACCTTGGGAGGGTATCCAAAACCCTTCCAACTTGGCAATGTTCAATTGAGAGTAAGTCTTTATTTCTACAAGATATGGGTCTGATGTGCTTGTTGAATATATTCTGTGCTTGTCTTTCTTTTTATATGCTAGGCTGAATTAGCTTTGTTGTTTGGCTTAGATCTAATGAAATGCCTAACTATTGAGTATCATGCTGATGTGTATGTTGTGATTGTATTCTTGGATGAATGTTTCATCTACGTTACACTAAGGAAAACATGTTGAACGAGTCTTTAGAAATCGTGAATCATGATGTGCGTATTGGTTTTAGGTAGTATTTCATGCATAGGTTGCTATCGGTGAGTCATGATAAGGATGCTTGACGTAGTGTAGCATAGAGTGAGGTAGGAACTTAATCAGAGTTAGGGCATGAACGCAGCTCTGACTTTAGGAATACACGCCGTCTCGCAAGCAAACTCAACATACTACGCCGAGTTGTGTTTTTGAGTTATGAGGGTGTTTGGTTAAGAATTGGATATAAAACAAGCTGCAGCACTGGCGGATACGGCGGAACCAACGAATGGGTTCCGTCCGTTATACCCTAGGGTTCCGCCGGTTCAGCAGAAAAACCAAAATGGTTTGTGACGGTTTTTGTAATCATGCTCTAGTGTTTGAAACTAAGGTTTTAGTTTTCGCAAATCCTAAACTTGGTCTAGAGATTTTGGATGATCCTAATCTAATAAGTTCGAAGGAGTGTTAACGAATGAGGTTAATGTGACGAACGCTATTGGTTAAGATGTTCCTCAATGAACACTTTTTCCAACATTGTGACGATGAATCACACTATGTCATTTCGAGACCATAGTGGATTGAATAGACGTTGATGTTGACGCTTCTTTTGATGACACAAGAGATTCCGTTGTTTGACACATGTTTGCTTGATCTCAAGGAGTTTGTTACCGTGCTTTTTCTTCCAATGTCATTTGCGAAGAATTCAAGCCTCTTTGAGAGTCATTTGATAAGAAAGAATAAAGCTAACAAGTACAACTTGTGCTTTTTCCTTTATCTTAGTTATCAAAGTAATTCTACTTGCTTAACGCTTTATGGTTTTCGTTCCCGTTCTTTTGGGACACCATAATTCTTGTGTGGTACCATTTGTAACACGAGCACATAGATAAGTGCTAAACATAATGTTGGATCTAATTGTTATAGCAACAAGTAGTTTTCCGTACATTTCTCTATGCTTAGTTTTACCTACGGATTTACTAATCTCATTCTTGGTAGGTCATCGACGACTTAACAATTGAGAACAAGAAAGTAACTCGGAATGTCTTAGAGTGATAATCCCTTTCTTTTGAATCTTGCTTTTATTATCAAAAAGATTTTTAATAAACTGGTTTGATCACAAGTATGATTCTTGAACTAAGTTTTGTGACTTACGTCAAATATACTTAATTCGGTATTTTGATAAAAGATTGGACGATGATAAGTCAAATCCTTATCATTATTGGACTTTCGACTAAGTTGTCATCTACCAAAGATGATTCCTTAGAAGGAGGTGTTCTTTCGTTAAATGTTGTATTCAACGATTCCTCGACTCTCTAGGTTCTCTTGCTTAAAACACTAAAGATTTTATTAATTTTAAAAAGGTCCAAGAAGTACAACATCATAAGACTACGTGTCGTATTTGATGTGTAGATCCTAGATGTTTTTGACTTGCTTGTCACCCACACATCTAAATGTATTCCAATGTGATTATTTTCACTTTATGTGTTTTATGTGAGATTTTCTCAAGATTACTTTTGACATCAAACATAATTTGAGACACAAAAATATAATGTTTAAAAACGTTGTTTATCAAACATTTGTTTTGCAAGATTACAAAGGTGCAAGGCATTCTCACTAAGGAAATTCTTAGTTAGTTATCTTGTAAGCAAATGTTACGAATGACTTACTCAAGAGTTTCTCGTGTTTTATCTCTTGATGGTAAAATAACCGAAGCACCTTATATCTCCTTCTAGTACTAATAACTAAGTATCTATATAGAAGATATTCCATGTAAACATGATTAGCACGTAAACACATAAAGGATACACACAAACTAGCAACACATAGTGTAAACAACAACCAAAGGAATGTAAAAGGAATGTGTACCTTTTAGGTTGTAATGCAATGTAACCAAGATGTCAAGCGCAAATCGTAACAACTTTGTTTTGATGTCACGCTTTGATGATTCAATTAAACTCATGTATCCAAAGGGGTTAGAAGATCATATACAAGTATAAAACATGAAATTCATAATTCCTTTTATCATAAGTTTCTATCATCATATTTATCTTGTAAGTCTAACTTGTTGATGGTCCTTTTGAGTTAAATCCTAATCCGGTTTTATCTCCAAAAGACTTTTGACTTTTTAACATTCTTTCAAGAGACTTTGAACTTTCATCAAATTTTGCCAACATCTTTCCTTTTTCATTTTGCTTTTTAATTTCATTTTTGTGATCTAGACAAAGCTTACATTCTAGATCAATTTCAACACCACTCTCGAGTCTAGACATTTTATCTTCTAACAAAATTTCTTTTTCAAAGTCATTCATAAAAACTTTTGAAGACTCATTGTTAAAGATGGTTTTTAGGTTTAAGTTACCCAAAAGTTTAGACTCGTTTTCTATTTTGGAGAATTCTAAAATGAATGTGTCAAAGCAAAAATGTTTGTTTTCACCATGTACCTTGCTTGTTGTTTCAATGGATTGACAATCACCCACCGGATTATTGTCTTCGTCCACTTCCGTTTCATTCCGTAATTCACAAGCAAGTTCATCAATACACATGTACTCGTCTTCACTTGTACCTTCATTCAAAACATTCAAACTCGTAGTACATGTATAATTTTCAAGTAAGTGCCTATCTATTAGTCTTTCTAAGACTCCCAATTCACATGTAAGATCAAATTGCTCATCTTTGACTTGACATTTTTCTTGGTGACGGTTTAGAATATTTTTCCAAATATCATTAGCCGTTTGACATAAAAAGACTTTTTCAAGCTCATTCTTTGGCAAGGCTTTATAAATCATTTTCTTAGCTTTAATGTTTTTATAAAGATTAGGATACCCTTTTTGATTATCAAAACTTGATTTCATTGGTTTGAAATCACCAATAGAAATGACATGCCAAAGATCTTGATCAATTGATTTTACATAGCTTTCAAAATTACTTTTCCATTCAAGAAAACTTTCTTTTTCAAATAGCGGTAGTTTTTGAATAAATTTCCCTTCTTTGAGATTTTCAAAATCCATGGATCGATCCAAGTTTTAAAATACAATATATTTTAGGGAACTTGAGTAACGTAGCTCTTGATGCCAATTGTGGAAAACTAGAAGGGGGGTTGAATAGTTTACCGCTTTTTACGTTAATTATCTTTTACAAATTACCCGTTTTAGTTAAAGATATATTGTGACGTTTTGCTTTATTATATGAATGGAAGTACTTTGAAGAACTCAAAGATAATATATAATCACAACACAATATATATGTAAAGCATGTAAGTAAAGAGATAGAACGATCAAACCACAACACGATTGTTTATCGTGGTTCGGCTACAAGGACCTCACTTGTCCTTGCCCTACGTCCACGCCCCGAGTGTCCAACTCGAGAGTTTCAAGCACTATCAACAAACTCCTTCTCGGTGGAGAAACCTTTCACACGTCGCTTACACTTTATCCGGTACTAAGCTAAATACCGAGTTCTAGTTCAAGGTAGAACCAACCTAACGTCGCCTAATTCCTTTTACCGACACAAGGCTAGATGTCGAGTTCTTTACCAAGGGTACAACCACTCCCGTTAGTTCTTTTACAAGGGTACAACAACTCCCATTACACTACGTATTTTGAGGCCTAAAATACTAACCGATCACTTGACACAATACATATGAAGTATAAACTACCAAAGCTTATACTAGACTAAGTTAACAAGTCTTGCAACTTCTTGTTGAAACTTGTAACTTCTTCATTGATCTTGTGGACTTCTTGCTACATAAGATAATCACACAAGTCAAAATGTTCCTGGGTTAGTTGAGAGGATATGTGGATTATTTGGCTCAAAGTGATAAGGATTTTCTTGCAAGTTGACTTCTATTTATACTGCATAAAATGTCAGCTCTGGCGGAACCGGCGGAACCTTCACAAGGGTTCCGCCCGTTGAACTCCAGGGTTCCGCCAGGTCTGATGAAGACCAACCTTGCACACAAAGTAAAATCCTACAAAACAAATGTCAAGTCACATCACATAGGTATGCATTGACTCAAGGAAGAGTTCTTCCATGCAAGTATAAATGCCAAAGTTAGTCAAACACATAATCTAACTAATGATGATGCATGAACTTATTACACATGATGTGACACAACACATTCAAAGCATGCAAGACACATTGCACACAATGTCACATCAATCCTACATGCTAGCTAAACATAACTTAAAGCTTATGGTAAGTCAAACACACAATCTTCACCTTAATTGCATAAAGACCAAAGCTAGTTATGATCATGATGTGACAACACAAACTAGAAACATGTTAGTATGACATTTATGTGCAAGCCTATGTAATGTCTTAATCAAGTTAATGCTAACATGAATTCTTTCCTAAGTGTGCAAGCAAGATGACATTTAAGTACAAGGCATGTAATGTCATTGTCAAGTTAATGCAAACTTGAATTCTTTCCTAAGTGTGCAAGCAAGTGTTATGACAAGTTAGACACATGAATGCTTGATGTGACAATACACATTAAAGACACAAGTCAAGTCACATCAACTTATTGCTAGCCTACATGCATTGATTCATGGCAAGTTAAACACATAACCTATACATGAATGCATGTCTTAAAGTATCCATTTAAATATATAAAACCAAGTTTATGTTTAAATAGAAATGCAAAGTCTAGTTATATAAGACTTAAAAACTAAAGTGATGTTTTATTACAAACTAAAGTTTGTACTTTGTCATTAACAAAACTTAGCAAAGATCGTTAAAATATAAATAACGTTTTTAGGCGATATTTGTATTAACAATTATGGATTTCAAGCTATCTTTTGGGAACTAAACTTTGTGTCTTAAATTGCCGATGTCGGCTAAACAATGTTGTAATGATATACTTTTCCTTTAATGTAAATTATGGTATTGTTCTATATCTCTTGTGCGATGTATATTGATTATGTTGCACCTCGCGTTTCCGCCTCCGGCGGGGTGTGACACCTTTCTAGTGAGATTTTATTTTATTTTTCTAGGATCCTCTTTAGTCTATCTCATTCTTCGTGGTTGTGTTCGTAACCATTACCATCCGCCATCATGGAAGGTGGTAATATCCTTGATCCCAACAACCCAATTCAACCAAACCCACCTCCTAGAGCCCGCACCTTAGGAGAGTACTCCCGACCTAGCCACCAAGGCTATCGAAACACCATTGAGCTCAACCAAGGAGCCAATGTGACACCCTTGAGATCCGACACCATCCGGTTGGTGCAAAGCGGATGCGCATTCCATGGGCTTCATTCCGAAGACCCAAATCAACACCTTAAGGATTTCCTCAAAATCGTAGATTCCATAGACCTTAGTGTTGACACCCGAGAGACCACCCGAATACGCCTATTCCAATTCTCTCTACGTGACCAAGCTAGTCAATGGCTTGAGCGCTTACCCGCAGGATCCATCACCACTTGGGACGACCTAACCACTCTCTTCCTTGCCCAATTTTTCCCACCGGGGAGAACTAGCAAACTTAGGAGCGACATCTTGATGTTCCAACAACATCAAGGCGAAACTCTCTATGAGGCATGGAGCCGATTCAAAGACCTACTTCACAAAGTCCCTCATCATGGCATAGAACTTTGGCTCCAAGTCCAAATATTCTATGACCACGTCAACCCCTCCACAAAGCGAACCATTGACCAAGCGGCCGGTGGTAAGCTACGTGATAAAAGTGCGGAGGAATCATGGGAACTCATAGACGAGCTTGCTCTCTATGACAACGAAAGTTGGAACGATCCCCGTGATTTGAACAAAACGGTCAAGGCAATATCCTTGCCTTCGAATAACTCAAGCACTTCCGACCGTAGGATCATGGAACTTGAAGACCAAGTCAAGTATCTAATGAAATCCTACGAAGCTCCTAAACCTTCAAGCCAAGTGAACAAAATCACTTCTTCTTGTGAATTGTGTAGAGGTCCCCACGACACTCGCGATTGCAAGGAACTCCCCGAACAAGCTTTTGCGGACTACGCATCCTCGCGTACCGACGGAGCGGGAGATAAGTGGTACACTTTCAAGCCCGAGCAAAACACATACGGTGATTCGTACAACCCCTCTTGGAGGAATCACCCGAACTTTAGGTGGAAACAACCTCAAGGCAACCCTTCCAACCCACCTAACCGTTTCCAACCAAGCGGTGCACCCTCAAACCGCAACTCCAACAACAATCCTTCCAACGATTTCGAAGGATTAATGTCTAGCTTTATGGCATCTCAAGAAGCTCGATTGTCTAGGTTTGAAGCCGATTTCAAACAACAACAAAGCGAGATGACCAATAAACTCGACAACTTGTTGAAAGCTTTCACCAACCAAGTGTTGACACCCTCGAATAAGGACACTAGGAGCACAACTAGCGGATCTCCCACTAAGGACCCATCATCATCCAAGAATGTCCACTTTGTCAACGTTGTCACTATTAAGCCAATTACTAGGGAAGAGGATGATGAAAATAAGGACGATAGTGACCCTAAGGTTGAGACCGTAGAATCCGAGGTGATTGAGAATAAGGAGGTAGATGACGTAGAGAGTGAAGTCGAATACTTCAATAGGTGGCCCACCAATGAAGAAAAGGAATATCATAAGGACTTGTTTGATAGCCCCGAGACACCACACTTCCTAGGTAATCCAATCATCAAAGCAGGTGACCCATCTAACCTCAACATACCATGCAACATAGGGCATCTTCATGCATGGAAAGCTTACATAGACCTTAAGTCCCCCATCAACATCATGAGTAGAGCCTACTACAACTTGATAAAAAGAGACCCACTAGGATTTAGGATGTTGCCAAATACCCGATATATAAGCAATTTTGTGGGTAGGGTCAAGGGACTTCATGTATTCGTAGGCAACTTCACCTATGTCACCGATTTTGTGATAGTTGAGGATATTCGACCGGTAATTGATGATTGCCTAACTCAAGTAGTGTTTGGGAGACCATTTGTTGAGGCCTCTAAGATGAGTTATGACCCATCCCTAGGGATAGTTAAATTCAAGGAAGGGACCGAGGAAATAGCTTACCAAATGCCATATAAGATAGAGCAATACCGGCTTTTATCGGACCTTGAGAAAGAACATAAGCAAGCGGTCTACTATAGGAATGAAGAGGATAAGCGTAGAGGAGTAGACTACGTCATGAGAAAAATAATAGGATTCTATAAAGAGTGTCTAGAGTTAGGTCCGGAGTACACAACCGGACAAGAAGTCACGTAACGAGGCAAGGCCTCGAGTCTAGCTACAAGACTCATTAATAAAGAAAAGCGCTTCTTGGGAGGCAACCCATGTTTTGTGTGTCTTTGTGTGTATTTGTTTCCGTATGTAAATTATATTTCTTGTTATTGATTCATGCTTCAAACTAAATTGTGAAAATGCTTTATTTTGTTTTTAACTTCGTCTTAATCACATATAAAGGTAATTCGCAAAAGCTAAGTGTAAGAGACATCCAAATCGGTTAATATAGAACGAATGAACATGAATCATAACAACGAAATTAGTTTACATATTCGTAATTGTTAGAGTCAAATGCTTGTATCGAGTCATAATGATTTTTTCTGCAGAATTCCCAGGAATTGAGACAAAGGTTTTCCAAGAAATTTTCCGGAAACTCAACTTAAACTTTCTGTCAGAACACTCTGACGGCGTCAGGAGTTAATACCTGACGACGTCAGGTGCAAAAATCTGGAATTTATTTGTTGATTAAAGTTTACTAACGGAACTTGTATGTTTGTTAAAATCTCTCTTATGAATTCCAGGAAATCTGTAGAAAAATCATTCCACAAGCATTATATCTTACTTGCTTTCTAGGTATACGTCTATATATATGTGAATAATGCCACCGATTTTACGCAAGGTTTCTTGTAGTGTTTCCATGCTAACAGGTTATTTAGGACAAGAAGATAATGCATATACTGGAAGGGAAGCTTTGATAGTTCGTCTTCTTGGAGGAGGATCTAACCGTGTTACTTCACTTGCATAAAGAACGAATCATGGGAGTATCCGATTTCATTCTTTTAACCTTTTATCTTTTCCATTCCTTATTTTCGAACATTGGGGACAATGTTCAACTTAAGTGTAAGGGGGGGTAAATAAGGGTAGATTAATGAACCTCAACAATATTGCTTGATTTTTGCTTGTTTAAGAGTAGTGTGTAATAAAACCAAAAGAAACACTTGTTAGAGTAATTTTAGAGCAAATTTAAAAAATTTTTACATTAATTAGGAGGGAAATTTTAGAGTAATTTATTTATTTATTTATTTATTTTTTATTTTTTTTTGAAAAGTAAATGAAGGCTGATTGGAACTAATTAACAATTAAAAAGGAATTAAAGGAACTTGAGAAAGCAGTAAGGTAAAAAGCTTTAAGAGCTAATAAGGGCTTTTGAAACAGTAAGAGCTAATAAATGGATTAAGAGAAGAGGGTATGAAAACTGGGATTTTATTAAAACACAGTGCTAAATTACAAAAGTAAAGCTTGAAAAGATTACAAAGAAAACTGTAAATTACTCTAATTGCTTATATTAAAACCTACTCTAGTCCTATTCTACACGATGACAACCATGACCAAGAGCCCTTATTTATAGTCCTCCAATGGCGGTTTTGAAGATCCCAGAATATCTCTAGAACCCTTGGATCCATTTCCCACCTAGAAGCTTCATGATTTCTTCAATCTTTATCCATTCTATCCTTTGATTTCTTCCAGGTTGTTCTGTCCAATGAGAGAGCTAGAATTGGCCACGTTGGCTTTGATAAGATTGATTCATGACACCTTGGCAGAACTTTCTAGGATGTACGAGGTTTGGTACGAGGTTTCAGGGGATTTACAGGGGTGATTTTGTGGGGAAGGAGGTGCACAGTAAAAGGGTTAAACGGGGTAAAGGGGTTTTTTTATATTTATTTGATTTGTGGGCTGTGGGTTAAGGGTAATGGGCTGTGTAGGTAAAGGGGCTTAATGGGTTATGGGTGTACAGATTTTAAGTGGTTACAAGGTTAGTGTTAGGTTTAGTTTATGAAAGTTTAAGGGACTAAAAGTGTGAAGCTGAAATTAATAGGGACCAAAGATGTAAATTGTGAAATCTCATTTCAAGGAACAATCTTGACCATACTTGAGTTCTTGAAGGATCAAAGTCGTCATTACTCGATTTTCTTTATTCGGGGACTAAATTTGACAACTTTGGAAACTCCAGGGGCCTCTTTTGTAAAAATCTTCAAACTTTACTTGAGGGCTCTTCTTGACATTTTGTGATATTCCAGGGACTAGTTTTGACAGTCTGAGCTTAGATTCTTTCCCGGCTATAAATTTTTACTCTTTCCATTCTCGTGCTCGTTTTTCGTGATTTTGTCTTGATTTTTGTCGTTTTCTCATATTTTTTTCACCTGCATGTACAAAAACACAAAAACACATATATTTGGCATTTATTTGCGGGTTTTTGGTCTTTTAGGTCTTAATTTGGTCAAGAAAAGGTATGTGTTTAAGCACATACCAGCTACCACTACGACTATTCCTATGAAATTGATAAATCGTGCCTTTCATAAATACTTGGAAAAATTGTCATAGTATGACATATTAGGGTGTTCAGAGACGAAAGAGAAACACGAGATTCATCTTCGTTTTCGGTGTTGAATTTCTACGATGGAAGGGAGCAGTTTGAAGTGAACGGTCTTATCAACTCTATTCTTCTTAGTTGTAATAATATGTATAGAGTCTTGAAGCAGGAGCCAGACGGGATGGTATGAAGATGGTGGTGACTACATCGGAGATTTCTACGCACATGAGGAAGGACAACACGAGTGGAATTACAGTGGAGCATTGACTAGGACGGCTTGCTTGAAAGATGGGTAGAGATTTATTCTGGCCAAAGATCATTCAAGCTACCTGGTTCACCTACAATGGTGACAGAGAATCGCATTTTGTTTCACGCTTCCGGAAGAACAATAGAAGGGTTAGACGTTTCGACAATTGAGGAAGTTCTGTTCGCGACGCGTTAGTTTTTGATTCATTCTTATCCGTACGATTGATTCTACCTATTCTGTTATGCCTTCTGATACGTTTTGATACTCTGATTTGTGATTCTGACCGTCAGTAAGAATTTATTATCCATCTCTTTATGAGACTCTTGATACGCGTGATGATTCGATTTGTGCTTCGCTGATTATTAGCAAATTCCTTTATTCGTTCAGAATTCGGTAGGAGTTTTGAAGATTTATCATGTAGTTCTCTGTGCTTGATTTATAGGAAAATGTGTTTCGTGTATCTCATTATAGGATTTTATCCATCATCTGTCATCTGCTACACATTCGTTTTGCATTCGATTGAATCAGATTTATTACGATTCGTGTTCTGTGGAGAGCCTGGGGCTATCCAAGTTGTCGGGATCGAGTCATGAGAAAACATTCTATTTATGAAGATTCTTTTGGAAGGACCTCCCCGAGCGTGAGATTAATTGTGACGTTATTTTGTGATGCTACGTCTCCATTTAACTTTTGCGACTTCAATTTTCGTGGACGAAAATTTTCATTTTAGAGGGGAAGAATTGTAAAACCCGAAAATCCGTTTCTCCTAAATTTACATATAATTTGAATTTTCTAAGTTTTGTGAACATAACCTAAGCTACAAAATACATAACCTATAACTTAAGCTATGATATAATTCGACATATATTATTACTAACTAAATATATCACACGCCTATCTAGTCTTTTTTGGGTCCATTTTATTTTAAAGATATTGTACACAGCTAATACTCTAATGTAGACATAACACGTTAGTATGTTTCATATAGGGCTGAATATATATTTTTATATTGTGTACAAAACTAATATACGTTGAAGATGTGATAGTTATTTGAAAATTCTGAAGAGAATTGGTCACCTTTAGACTCTCCCAAATATTCGGCCAACCTCCAACCATAATCTCCATTGACTTCTGTAGAAAACTAGAAGGGGGTTGGATAGTTACCGCTTTTTAAGTTAATTATCTTTTGAAACTTTCGTATAATCAAAGATATAATCTAAGATATACTTTTCAAATAATCAAAGATATAAGCAAAGATACTATCAAAGATATAATCTAAAAGATAATAAGTAGCAAGTAAGACTAGAGAAAGAAACGATCAAACCACAACACGATTATTTATCGTGGTTCGGCTACAAGGACTCTTTTTCATTACCCTACGTCCACGCCCCGAGTATCCAACTCGAGAGTTTAAAGCACTAGTCAACAAACTCCTTTCCCGGTGGAGAAACCTTTACAATCGTCGCTTACACGTTTATCCGGTATAAAGCTAAATACCGAGTTCTAGTTCGAGGTAGAACCAACCTAACGTCGCCTAATTCCTTTTTCCGACACTAAGCTAGATGTCGAGTTCTTTACCAAGGGTACAACCACTCCCGTTAGTTCTTTTACAAGGGTACGAAAACTCCCGACACACTAAGTATTTTGAGGCCAAAAATACTAACCGATCACTTCTACACAAGATACAAATCAAGTATAAACTACCAAAGTCTATACACAACAAAGCTAATCAAGTCTTGCAACTTTGAGTTGAAACTTGTAACTTCTTAGATCAATATGTGAACTCCTTTGCTACACAAGAGAACCACACAAGTTAGATCTTACTGAGTTAGATGAGAGAAAGTATGTGAAATATGACTCTAAGTGATGAGAGATTTCTTCCAAGTGCCTTGGTATTTATACCCAAGAAAGTCAGCACTCTGGCGGAAACGGCAGTACCCTCAGAAGGGTTCCGCCCATGTTCCTCCAGGGTTCCACCAGAGCTGACAGACCTTGCAATAAATCTCTCCAAGACAAAATAGGTCACATCAACTTATTACATGCATTGACTCAATGTGGAATGCTTCCAAAAATGCGTAAGAAATATAGATGGTCAAACACATAAACTTTCCATAAATGCATATTGATGAGATGTGACACTTTCTTTTTAAAGAAGTAAAACTTATGTTATGTTTAAAAAGAAATGTAAAGTCTAGTTATACAAGACTTAAAACTAAAGTGATGTATTACTATAAGCTAAAGTATGTACTTTGTCATTAAAAAAACTTAGCAAAGATCGTAAAATATAAATAACGTTTTTAGACGATATTTGTATTAACAATCTCCCCTTTTTTGTTGATGACAAAACATAAACTTTATTTATAAGTAAGCCACTAGTTTTAGTGTTAAGTCTTATTAAGTTTGTATTAAAACTTGTTTTACGAGAATAATAAAAAGAAGTGAAAAAGTTAGAAATGAAAACAAGTTAAACTTCTCCCCCTTTTTGTCGAAACAAAAAGAAGAGTAGCGTAGCGGAACTTATGCACGTGATCCCCCTTGGACAATACTCCCCCTAAATGGAGTGCAAGTGAGGAGTCATGGATTTTGAACCTACAAAGAAAAGGTTAGTTGCCACACAAGACAAGTATAGAACATGTTGTGAAGCATAATGATGATATTCTCATGCTCTCCCATGAATATTAGTCCCTTAAATCGGAGTATCAAGGAAGAAGTCATGGATTTTGAACCTACAAAGAAAGGTTAGTTGCCGCACAAGACAAGTATAGAACATGTTGTGAAGTGTAATGATGCAACACTCATATTCCCCCTTGAATATTACTCCCCTAAATCGGAGTATCAAGGAAGGGAAACATGAGTTATTATCCTACAAAAGAAAGTTAGTGTCGAAAACACAAGATATACATGTTACCAAAACAAGGTATAGTGCAATCACAATACTACAATGGTCAACAAACAAAGCATATCTCATAGTAGAATAAATTTCATTTCATGTAAAATTTTGACTTTTTGACAGTCAAAGACAAGAGATGATGTGAATAACATCCTACTTCTAAATAACAATAAAAAGAAACTAGGAATGTAAAATCCTACATCTATAAAAAGGAAACCATCATTTTCCTTAGTGAGAAACATTTTTCCCAAACAAGGGTAAGGTTGTTTGAAAATGAAAATGGGTGGTGTAGGATATGGTGGGTCTCATTTTGATTGTGGTGAAGGTGAAATGCATTTGGTTTGTTGGTTTGAGCTTTTGGTGGAGACTCTAGGCTTGAGGTTGATGGGACAAGGACTCTAGACGGTCCAAAATGTGGTTTAGGATAAACCTCATTTCATAAGTTAGCTCGCGGAGTTCCGTTCGACATCTTTCACTAATGTGAGCGGTTCTTTCACAATGTCTGCAATCATGCCGGGGAAAGTTTGGTGGAAGAGGCATGTCATTTGTTGGTGGTGGAGCACTTAAGCTTGATGAAGCAAATGTGGATGGTTGAGAGGTGTTTTTGGTTTCTACATTTGATGAGTGTAAAGCCTTATGGAAATCCATAATATAGTTGATTTGAGAGTCAACCATATGTTTGAAGGCATGAAGGTGGTTAAGATGAGTTTTGAGTTCTACGTGAGTGTTTAGAGATTTGTCCCACATAGATTCTTGTATTTTCTTATACGAAGAAAATATGGAATCAAAGTGTTGGGAATGTTCTTGTTGTGGTTGTTGTTGTTGACATCATGGCGGAAGCTTGGCTCTCCGTCAAAAGAACCATGAATGAATTTGTAAACGGGGTGAAACACAAATGATTGAGGGTGTGTATGACCTTGATATTGTGGAAAGATTGAGGTCTAGCATAACGATAAGCCAAACCTTCTATCAATGACGGTTGGTGAGGTGCATGATCTAATGACTCACTTGGTTTAAATCTAGGTAGTTGTTGTGCCTCCTCTTGGGTAATGGTATCAAAAAGTGACAATGATGGAGGGTTTGATGATTTTGGTGATAGGTTTTCTAGAGTTTCCAAATGTGGTAATGGTGATGTTGGTGGTGTTTGGAAAAGTTCCATGGGTGTGAGTGTTGGTGATTGAGGTGATGGAGTTTTTGATGGTTGAGTTTGTTGCGATGTTGAATCATTTGATATTTTAGTTGGTGGTTGTGAATTGCTTATGATTGTATTGCCATGTTTGGGAGAGGATGGTGGAGTAGCAAGATTGAGCAAATCTTGAAATGTGGTCATGTTGGTGTTGCAAGGTGTTGGTGTAGTGAGGTTGAAATAATCTTGGATGGGTGCCGAAATGTCAAATGATGAGTCACTTGATGATGATGATGATGAGCTTTGTTTGACGGTTTTGTTGAAGCAACAAGGTTTTACACTAATCCTAGTGGTTTTCTTTGATGATTCGGATGATGTGTTGGATTTAGTCATCTCAATTCTTTGGTTTGTTTGAAATTAGAGATTGAGAGAAGTGTTGGTGTTGGTGTGAGTTTTGGTGTGTTCAAAGGTGATCAAATTTATAAGAAAAACATGTCATGGAAGTAAGTGTTTGGATTTGATGTTCTACCATACAAAAATGGAGGTTTGTAATGATTTGGAAGATTTCCAAGAACTTGTCAAATCATTGGAAGTCAATCCAATGGAGTTGGGTTGAGTGAAGGACTATCATAAGCACTCAATGCTATGTGTTCATAGGAAGTGTTTTGGTTTGAAATGTTGTAATGGTTTGAAGGATCCTTTTCGAGGGTTCCTTGGGTTAGTTAATTTTTGAATTTGAATTTTGGCGGGAAATGGCTTTCTAATTGTTCTAATTGGTGAAAATGGTCCTAATGTGTTTGATGAAATGTTAGGAAGGTAGTTTCTCACTAAAGAAAAGGATTTAGTGTTTTATGAATTGTGAAATTTTGAAAAATAAAAATAATTTTCTGCAGTGCATCGGCGGAACCTTCGGGTTACACAGGCGGAACCCTTCTGAGGGTTCCTAGTGTTCCGTTAGGCCAAAACCTGGGTTACACTCGTCTCATTGGATTTTGACCGGGGGCTAGCGAATACTTCTATACTTAGTAAGATTATCATAAGTATGAAAATTCAATAAGATCACATATCATCATTCATCACAAGTAATGAGACTCACACATAGTCAAACAAAAGTAATAGTGCATAAAAACAAAAAAAAACATGATAGCTCAACATGAAACACATAGTTTAACGTCTACAACGTTCTAAAAACTAAATAATGCCAAACGCTCCTTAAGCTTCATCTCACAAGCTATCCAACTACTTCTTTATCTTTCCCATGTACCTTGCCATGCACTTCCACATTCCTTTTGTTTGCTTGAATTCTTCGGAATCATTCTTTAATGTGGGAAGTTGTTGAAGGTAATCAAGAGGTGCTAGCTTCGAATTTGGAAGATTTCCATCTTCGCTCATGTCGGATGATGATGATGATGGTGAAGGAGAGCGAGTGCATTTCCTTTTAACTTCGAACACCCTTTTGTCACTTAGAGGGACGAATATGTGAGCCACGAAATTGTAGTCGAGGCTAATTCCCCTATTGTTTGGAGGAATGGGAGAGATGGCTCTAAAGAGGCGAGAAAGTAGCATTCCATAAGGGAGAGCGGTTGTTCCAACTAATGGTATGTCGGCATTCTTTTGGCTAGGTAGTAAACTAAGTTAAAGGGTTGACCGGTGGAAATGCTATAGAGCATGTAGCAAAGACATGTGTTGACATGATCTCTATTTCCTATGGAAATTATGACATTAGCTCTAAGAATTTCTTCCCACTTCTTAAATTGTGTTTTAAGCTCATTTAGCTCCATACCAAAAGGGTCCTTATTCACATCATTTTCCGAACGATTCTTCCTAGTGTTAGAGGTCCTAACAAAGAGATGCTCTTGAATTGCTTCCTTATTAGAAAGAGGGTAATGGTATGGATAAAAACGCTCGATAGAATCAAGGCTTGAAAGGGGCCACTTATCCGTGTAGAGACAAGTACCAATATTAGGGACGCCAAGTATTGTTGCAAAATCTCTCAATTGTATGAAATGTGGTGTTTGATTGGTTGTAAAGGTTAATGATATCTTACCATTGTCATCTAAAGAGAGGGTTATGGTTGCGTAGAATTCTAAGATGAACCTAGGACATATTGGCTCATCGATATCAAGGAGACAATCAAAGTTGATTGCGGCGAAGTTTTGTCTAATGGATGTTCCTTCTAGAAAGGATGCATCAATAGTTCTACCTTCATGAACGTAACGTTTTACTAAAGCCTTAAAGGTTTCTACTTGAACTTTGTTGAGACCTTTGGTCCTATGGTGTTTGGGCAAGTACTTAAGGGTTTCCTTGTGATCGAAGAAATTTGCGGGAGGCATGTTGATTCCTAGAAAAACACAAAATTTTATGTTAACGACTTTTAACAATGTGGATGTTCTAATGTGTTCCTATATGCAAACAATGTGGAGACTTGGTTATCTTGACTCATTTAGATGCCCAAATTGTTTTGTTATGCAAATTTTGTTATAAAAACAAAAGATAACCAAAACGCTCCTAATTGAATGTGTCTTCGATTGAATGTACCCGAAAATACATATTAGTTATGTATCCCCTTTAGCATTCAAGAGACAATATGCAAGTGATGTTTCAATGACGTTTTTCATTTGTTTTAACAATGTGGTGAAGAGTTATGTCCTAGTTGTGGATGGTAATTTTTTGAGAGACAAAGCATCTAGTGTGCTTGGCAAATCAAAATTACAACAAAAAGGATACAATTCTTAACTAATGAAAGACATGATTGGTTTGCAACCAAGTTTTTCATGAATCAAAAAGTTCTATGCATAAACCCTAAGATTCTAGTTAATGAATGTAAATGAAAATGTTATACTCGAATAAAAAATGCAATTATGATTAGAACACTTACAAAGTTGATTGGATTTGAAGAGGTTAGAGTGAAAGCCTAAATTTCGTATGGTTATGTGTTTTTAAGAGGGTGATGGCTGTTTGAAAAGTGAATGATTAAGTTAAGAGGGTGTTTGGTTTTGAATTTGAAATAAAACAAACTGCAGGTTCGGCGGATATGGCGGAACCGAAAACTTGGTTCCTCCCGTTGAGGGTGAGGGTTCCGCCGGTTCAGCAGAAAAACAAAGAAGATTTGTTATGATTATTGTTATCATACTCTAGTGTTCAAAACTAAGGTTTTAGGTTTCATAAGTCCTAAACTAGGTCTAGAAAAGTTGAATGATCCTAATCCAAGAGGTTTTGAAAGAGTGTCTACCAATGTGGTTATCGTAATGGACGTTATTGGTTGAGATGTTCCTCAATGAACATTTTTACCAATGCTATGACGATGAATCTCACTATGTCATTCTAAGAGCATAATGGATCGGATTGACGCTGACGTTGACGCTTCCTTTGTTGAAACGAGGGATTCCGTCATTGACGTGAGTTTGCTTGATCTCAAGGAGTTTGTTGACATGCTTTTTCGTCCAATGCCGATTAGAGAGCTTTAAGCTTCTTTGAGAATCATTTGGTAAGAAAGTATAAAAGTTCAAGTACAACTTGTGCCTTTTCTATTAACCTAATTACCGTTATAATTCTATTTGGTATACATTTATGGTTTCTATTCCCGTTCCTTTGGGATACCATAATCCTTGTGTAGTTCCTTCTAATGTATCCAAACAATCTTTTTCGAAGGCATTGTTTTAGAACCATTCTACTACGGACACATAGATAAGTACCAAACACAATGTTGGACCTAATTGTTGTGAGAACAAGTAGTCTTCCAAACATTTCTCTATGTTTAGTTTTACCTACGGATTTACTAATCTCATTCCTGATAAGTCATCAACGACTTAACCATTGAGAACACGAGAGTAATTAGGAATGTCTTTGAGTGATAATTTCTTGCTTTTAGAGCTTGCTTGTATTATCAAAAAGTCTTTCAATTGTTGACACTACATTCACTCAATCTATTTTTGAAAGATCTAATTTGTTAAACTCGTAGTTTTACTCTAATGTCCAAAAACTTGTTTTTATCAAATTTGTTTGATTTTACCAATGACTCATGATTCAAGTCATATGACCTATGTCAATATTGCTTGATTAAATGTTTGACTCGAGGTGAGAAGACGTTGTTTACATTTTGAACTTTTACCCTTAATGTTGTGACACTCCTTAGTGTATGACTTTAGGATTTTAAACATCTATGTTTATTCTTTTTAATAGTTCATCTTCCTTGTCTTACCATTGTTGGACTTTCGACTAAGTCATCATCTACCGAAGATGATATCTTAGAAGGAGGTGGTCTTTTGTTAAATGTTATATTCAACGACTCCTCGACTCTTTAGGTTTCCTTTCTTAAAAACATTATGAATGTTATTCATTTTGCAAAATTCCAAGAGATACAACATCATAAGACTAAGTGTCAAGTTTGATGTGCAAATCCTGGATGTTTATAAATCCTTTTCTCCCAAACACCCTAATGTAAGCTAATGTGGTTCATTTTACCTTGTGTGTCTTAAATGAAAATCCACTAAAAGCGTGGTTGAATTAAGACACATTAGAAATCATGAAGTATGGTGTTGAAGAATGTTATATTACAAACATTTGTTTTACGAATCTTTGCAAGCATCACAAAAGTGTTGAACATCTTATCACTTAGGAGATTCTTAGTTAGCTCACTTGTAAACAAGTTGATGGATCTAAACACACACCTTGTGTTAGAGATACCTACAATTCTGAGAGAGAAGACTCCAGAATTCACATATATACCTACAGAAGAAGATATTGATTTCTTGATTTCCAATAATCCAGTGATCAAGAAGAAAGCAATTGACCTAGTGGCAGATAAATCTTTAACTGAAGCACAAAGATCAGCTCAGTTAAGAGATTTCATTGAGATGAAGAATAGACAAGCACTTCAAGATGCAATTAGTATAGTCAGAAAGGGTCAAAAGAAACCAAGGCAACCAACTAAGGCACAAGTTCTCTCCACTATGAAGACTTACTGCTGTAATGTTGGTGGATGGAAAATGAAGCAATTTAAAGGAATGACCCCTGATCAGATTGAAGGTGCATACTACAGAGTTAAAAGGCAAGATCTTGATTTTGTTCCTATGAATTCTGAAGAAGAAGAAAGAAGATTTCCTGAACTTAAAATGAAAGTCAAGCATAGTGAACCTCAAAATGTAAAGTAGACAAGATTTGCTGAACCACAAAAAGTTCAATCTGAAAAGTTTACAGAAGAACAACTGACTGGCATGATTTTAATTGAAGAAGAAGATTTCTATCCTGACCCACTGCAAGTCAGACATCCAATTGTTGACTGGGAGGTTTACACTGCTAGCAATTTAGCTCCATGTTGGAAGATTACAAGGCTAGGTGGTGAAACTTCATAATTTATTCAGTTTGAAGAACTCATTAAAGCATGTGGTAGAGATGATCTTGACACATTGTGGAGATTAGTTCAAGAGAGATTTGATGCTGACAAGCTTAAAGATATTAAGGAGATGCAGTTGTGGGTGTACTTAAGAAGGCTTTATGAACCAGATGTTGGTGATAATTTCTGGAAGTTTGAATCTTCATGTCCAGGTACTACATGGACTTATTATGACTCATGTGAAGTTCATCTTGTTTCTACAAAGGCTGGAGTGGATGCATTTATGTTTGCTGAGAAAGAATACCCACTCAAAGCTGGAACTCTCACAGTGATGTTGTCTTCAAATCTAAGAGTTCATGAAGATACTGAAAAGGTTAGAGCATTGATACATAGGATTCAAGCAGAGCAGTTGAAGCCTTAAGCAGAAAGAAGTGAAGTGTTTGGAAGAATTCCCCAAATCCTAAGAGATGATGCAGAATGAAGAAACTTATTGATTTGCAGAGAAATCATAAGTTTAGGGGAGGATTGTTGGGAATTATACTAATAGTTACCACGGCTAAGTATGGAGGTAACCACTGCTCAAGAATGCACTAGCAGTGGAAACACATTACCACTGCTAGTACATACTATTACCACTGCTAATGAGATAACTGTTATGTATTCGTGTATAGATAAGTATAGAATAGATCTTGTGTATATTCTATTTAGATAGCATTATACTTATCTTGTAAAGGACTCCTTGTGCTATAAAAGGAGGTCCTAGGTCATTGTTCTAGGTGCGAATTAACCCTAGAGAGCTTCAAGGTGTAACCCTAGTGATAAGCACGATCACTCGTATTATTATCAATAATATTGAAGCTTTGTGTTAAACCTTATACAACTGTTCTCACTCACAATACATCACATAAACCATCTTCTAAGTATTACTAAGTAAATTCCGCGTGCTTATTAATATAACTCAAAGTATCTCTAACACAAGGTGTGTGTTAGAGATACTTGTGCTTCAGTTAAAGATTTATCTGCCACTAGGTCAATTGCTTTCTTCTTGATCACTGGATTATTGGCAATCAAGAAATCAATATCTTCTTTTGTAGGTACATATGTGAATTCTGGAGTCTTCTCTCTCAGAATTGTAGGTTGGACAGTGGAAATTGGATTGGCATCCATAGGAGCAGTGTTTTCCACTTTATCCATTCTTTGAGCCATCATGAAGTCTCCAATTTCAATTTCATCCAGTCTCTTCTTTTTTGCAACTTCATCTTTGTCACACCCTGAATTTACCTGTAAAATGGCAGCGGAATTGAATTCCCAGGTGTAACGATCATGGCATCTCATACAAGGTTACATTGAACGACCTAAAGTGTCGTTTTGTAAATACAACGTTTGATCATTTTATTTAAAACATAAAAGTTTACAACATAGGTCCCAAGTAGTTTTACACATTTATTGAAAATAAAAACGACAAGATCAAACGNGTCAACAATAATGTTGGTGAGAAATCATAGATTTATAAAAATGTATGTTATACGGAAACCATAAGTATATATGTATGACTACCCGTCACATGATAAATGAAAAATAGTACAATAGCTCTTAAGCTCATGACCCCGAAGCTTGACTTTATGTAATGCCCCTAAAGAGTGTTTTGCCAGACACTCTAATATGAATAAAAATGAAATGCATCCGCTTGACTGTCGGTAACCCCAACACGGATGGAGGCGTCACCCTCAATAGATCTATCCACTCACTCTCGCTTATGCACAATTAACGGTTCATGATAATAGGGGAACTTTCATAGGCAATGTGGTAACTTAAGCATTGTACTTGGATTTGTATACTTAGGTCCGTACAAAAATGGAACAATGTATTCTCCCCCGTGGGATTTGAAAAACAATAAAAGAATGCATACAGGGCTATGAAAACTCACCTCAAGGAATGGTACAAACGGGAATGTATGAGCTGAAGAAATGAGGTGCAATCTCCTAATCGCAACCTAAAATGAATGCAAGTAATCTAATTTAGATTATGAAATGGGTTTATGTATGCACTTGCACTTATAATCTATACCACTCGTTTTGTATTTAAAATATGTATTGTTGTCGAAAATATAATTTATATCTTCGTATAAGGTCATAGTGAATATTACATGTTCATATAGACTAATAATGTTATATAATGGTTATATAGTGAAATATAGTGAAATATAGGTTTTAGACGTAAAATATAACACTTAGTAATTTTTGAAGTACGGTTAAAAATGGCTTCGGAAAACTAGTTGTAAAACAGTGAATATTGAGAGTTAGGAAGTAAAATTAGTATTTTTGGATAGGAAGTAAAATTAGTATTTTTGGAAAGCTTAGCACCAAGCCTCAAAATGTTCAGGAGTGAAGTTTTGCTCAAAGTATCTAGATTTTATGCTAAGTGGTCGAGAAGTACGGTATTTTTAGGCTAAAGCTGCCATTTCTGGGCAGTTTTTATGAATGTTTGGATAGCTGTAGATTACTCATTTTAAGTCCAAATGACAAACGGCTTTTTGATTTGAAAACTAGGCCAGGTGCTCTAACTTTTGTTCCTTGTGGTCCAAAACTCCAAAACTGAGTCAATTGACAGGAAAATGGCTCTCAACATGGGTGTTTCTGGGTATACTTAGAAAATTTTCTGGGTAAGTGCTGGTAATTTATAAGTGAAAATAATAACTTTCGAAAAATCATAACTAATTCGTTATAAGGCCGATTTTCAAGTTCTTTGTATCCCCGGAAAGATAAAAAGGTATACTAACATATTATCAATAGTTTGGCAAGTTTTGAAAAGGTCTAAGGCTCGTTTTTGACCAAATAGATTCGTACATCAGCAAGCACATTTCCGGAAATTGTATAAGTCTAGTAGTATTTTGTTTTTGGCATAATTTCTTCGTTATAAGTCCGTTTTTAGCGGTTCAAAAGGCCATAGTTTCATCTAAGGATGTATTTTCTATATCTTGGGTCCAAAATTTATCAAAGCTCACTGAATTTTTCCAATATTTAAAATAGGGACAGAATGTTAACATATGTTTCCAAAAATGATTTTAACTAGTTTGTACATGTCCAAATCCACTACTAACAACATCAACTCATCCCTTAATCTACCATACACCTTCTTAAGGTGTCATGGGTTCCCTAACATCACCATTTCAATCATTTCACCAAGGTTTCATAAGGAATTCATTTTACACATAAACTGATAGAAATTTAGGTTTTTGTGGTATAGACTTCAACATGCAAGTTCAAAAATAATAATTGTACATAAACCTAGCAAGGAAAATGTGGTAGAACTTGTAAAAATTTGGTGATGAACTTACTTGAAAACCTTATAACTTTTATGTAGAAAAACCTAACAATCCATAGGTTTATATTGCAAAACCTTGTAATGGATGTAATTTAAGACTTGTAAAATATTTGTTACTTGAAAATCTTGATCTTCTTTGGGTCTTGGATAGGGAACGAGCAAGAATGAGCACAAGAGAGAGTAGAAATTTTTTTTTGATCTTAGTTTTCTTGTACATGCAAATGTTACTAACAAAATGAGTTAGTGGATATGTTGTTGGGAGTTTAGTGAAATCCCAAGTGTCCCTAGGGACCCCATGGCCGGCCACCTCAAGAGGTGGTGGTCTTGTCATATATTTTTGTCCCAAATTTATTTTACGGGGTACCGTTTAGTGCATAGTTTTGTATTTTTAGCGTTATCGGGTACCGGGTTAATTAAAAATAAAATATAACGCGACTAACCGGGATATAACAAAGTTGTAAAAATTATAAAAATGTAATTTTCATAAACATTAGGTATTTTGATAGGTATCTCTTTGTTAATACAATTTATTGTGTATATAAGTTCAAGTAAAGGTTTATTATTTGGTTAACCACCAAAAATAAATAATATATAGTTTTATAATCTTAGTGGAAAAATAACTAATATAAAAATATATTAGTGCCCTAGTGGAATTTGTTTGGTACATTAGGTTAAAAACTAATATCTTGTCTTATTATTTATATACAAATAAATAAATAAGTGTAACTTGAAAATATATATCTACGAGTGGAATAGAATGCAAATGATGTCGTGATGCAATGTAGACTAACCCTAGTCTATGAAATGTACGATGAATGACAATGTGACTTAACCTACCCGGTCTCGTCAAATGAATACCCGTAAACCCTGTTTACGTGAAATGTTGAATTGAAATTCAATGAATAGGAAATGTGGGGACTAAGGAATTGACATGGAAATTTAGAATTATGACAATCTTCTCTTATCTTTCTTGCAACTTCAGCATAATGATGAATCTGAGCTTGTACTCTCTTCTTAACCTTCTTACTTGATTGCTCTTCACTCTGCATTACTGCTTTACCTTTTTCCTTCCTTATCTTCTCAATTTCTTCCTCTGCAGTGGAAATTGTTGTTGCAGCAGTGGAAAATATTTGCTCTTGTTGATCTGAATCAAATTGCTGCTGTAGAGAATTTTCTTGCTCTCCAATATCATCCAGGTGTTCAAATGCTAAATCTTTAAGACCAAAATCAGCATATGTATCATCTTCTTCCCTAAAATCAATTCTCCTCCCATTAGTTTCAGCATCTGTTTTCCTCCCCTGTTTGGGAGAATGACCCAAAAACATCAAAGAAGTCACACTGGGTGAGGATGAGGAAGAAATCACCATCTTTGCAGTCCTTCTTTGTTGCTTGAACCCCTGTACTTCATCCTTCAGTTCTTGAATCTCTTGTTGCAATTGAGTAATATCATTGGCATGTTGCTCCTTTACTTGTGCCAATTCCTTCTTCAGAGATTCAACCTGCTTAGTCAAATTGCTACATATTCCATCAATTCCATGGGTTGCTCACTGCCCTCAACACTTCAAACTGTGTTACCTGTTGGGAGAGGTGAATCATAGGGCATAGGTTCAGTATCCATTCTAGGTGGACTAGGAGGAAGCCTGGAACCACCACTGCTTGTTCCAACACCAAAAGGATCAGGAACATGCTGTGTTTGGATGAAAGAAGTTGGCTGTTTTTGCCTTCTTTCATAGGTGTGAGAAACTGGTGGAGTATAATCAATGTTTGGAACTGTGAGAATGGGTGTGTTCTGAGATACAACTGGGATTGTTGCATCCTCACCCTGTATCTGTGAAATCTTGGCAAGCATTTGAGGAAAAAGTGGTTTAAAAATCCAAGTACCAGCCTTATCCATGTTTTGAAAAACTTTGGGCTTTAGGTGTCTGATTTTTTTTGGGGTAAAGGGGATTAATCCTGCACCCGGTAAAATACATTAATCAAGAAAACGTTTCAGTACAATGGATGAGAGTGAGTCTCTCATCGAAGTCCCTAAGGATACTACCACTACCAATATATAAGAATGACAGGTCATTCTTATAACTAACAGAGCTAAATACTACTAACCATGACTAGCAATAAAATACAATACATCACAACTCAAATAAACATTAAGTCTTCTTAGTCATCCTAGCGATCCAGATCATAAACATGCGAACATCCAGCTTCAACCAATTGCATCTTCTATTAGTATTATGCAAGCATAATCTAATAACCTAATAAGAGTGACTTCCGTAGCAAATTGAACTTGAAGCATAAACAATGGTCTAAGCGACCCAACCTTCCAGCATATCCGAACTTGAACCAATCTTCTAACAAATACGAGTGAACACACATGAAGACATAACATGACCAAGTCACAATGCACCACACCTCCAGCAAATCTGCCATAGACTAACACGGTTAAACTACCAGCAAATATGAACCAAAGACCCAAGTATAATCAACAACATGTCTATGATGGTTCGAATAGCACTTGACAAATCAACACCAAAACAACGACCACATGCTACAAAAAGAATTCAATAACCAGGTCGTTTGCATAGGGTTTTCAAAGCCCTAACATCCAATAGTACATCCACTCTCCCATAACCCACGTCCATAATGTAAAACCCGAAAATCCGTCTTTCCGGATTTTACATATAATTTGAATTTTTTAAGTTTTGCGACTATAACCTAAGATTTAAACCTATGCTATGATTAATTACAAAATACGAATCTATAACCTAAAGACTAAAAGTATATATGTATATTTCTGGCACACTCTTTTCTTCTTTTAATACCACACGTGATAAATGGCCTAATGCTTATTAAGTTTTGTACAACATGCACTCCTAAATACATACCATACACACGTTATATGTTGTTATGTGGAACCCATTCCTAGCTGGTAAATATTGTACACGATTTCAAAATATGATGAGAGAATACCAAATATATATGTTTAATATTTGAAATGGAATGAGTCTCCTTATCCTCCTATAGATTCGGTATTATATTTGCAGCCCAATCTCCTTTAGACTCGGCACTCATTCCAGGTTATAACTCCCCATTTGTTGCCCTATATCAATCTGTATACCCCATATTTCTTTCACCCACGAAACCTAAAAATATTTCATGACGGCAGCTCCCATATTATCCAAGAAAGAAAGAAGGCACTAAGGGTTATACGAGTGATCAGTTTTGGCGTGACTTGGGTGGTGATCGTGTGGTTCGATTCGGAGAAAAGTTTTGGTTTTGGTTCGTGGCTAGTATTTCACTTCAGCCTCTTTCGTTGGAGGTGTAAGACTCGCGATGTAAACTCGGTTAGCCAAGTGTGTACAGTTGAGTTTTGGGATCGGTCGTGCCTCGCAGAATCTTGTGCTCGTGTTCGTGGTTTCGGTTTCGATCTATCGTTCTAGAGGTACTCCTACAGATAGTTCTTGTGTTTTATTAAATCCGATCTATAAGTTATATATACGAATATATGCATGAGACAATGAAACACTAATCTTATATGTGTTGTTAATATGAATATACAAATGGACATATGTGTGTACCCATAAATCTGTTATAAAAACGTGAGTATAAAACATACATGGGACGAAAGGTTTGGGTTGTAATGGTATGAATAAGACATGTTAAACATAGTTCTTGTTTCGTTAAAAATGAAAATAAGAATGGACATTATATACACTTATAATCTGTTCTAAAATCTTCCTTGTGTTTTAATGACTTATAAGATATATAGTTACGTATAAACGATGGAACCGTAACCTTAAACAACTCGTATATATTGATCACACAATACGTTTTTGTTTCGTTTAATAAAAGATATTCGAAGATGGGATATACCACATTATGATCAACTAAATTCGTTTTGTTTTTAGAAAGAGTTATACGAAGATGGAATCTGAATTTGTCACATAAAATCATGGGTCGGTTATATATAAAATATGCACGTGTTTAACGAAATGGGTGATAGGCATGTATGTAACATTATAATAAAGGTCTTACATGATTTTATAAAAATCTTGGTTCGTCGTGGCATAAATATTAAGATCGTGGGTATGTTAATAAATTATATAAAATTATAATAACGAGGTCCAAAATTATTATCTTACTATTAATTTATTAAAATAAACTTTAAAATAATTTTATTTGACTTTTAATATTTAATTTTGATAATTTACATTTTAGACCCTAAACTTATAATATTGACATTTTAAAACCTAAACTATTATATTGGTCATTTTAACCTTAAATATTATTAATGGTCCATTATAACCTTAAAGTATTAAATTACAATTTCGGGAACTTACTAAATATGGAAACTTGCTAATTCGGGAAACTCGCTAAAATATGGAAAGTTACTTAATTTGGAAAAGTTACTAAAAATAGAGAGGAACTAAAATGAGTAATCTGATTTAAAACGAGCTTATAAGTAATACTTGATTATTAATTCGTGTAGATCCGTCGAAGAGGGAGTAGTTCCATTTCCGTGTGTTTTCCTTTGGTATTTGATTTGCTTTGCATAAGTGATGAGACGAAAAATGTTACGTTTTTAGGGGTCGGTTTGAGTCCTAATTCGTATGTTTTTTGTTTGGATTTCACCCAAAGCCTTTTCTTTTCTCATTTTAGGTACTTTTGAAGGGAAAATCACAAAAGAAGCATTTTCGGGGAGAGTGAGTCTCTCATCAAGTCCCTAAGGGATACTACACACAATATATAAGAATGACAGTTCATTCTTTCATAACTAAGCAGAGCTAATACTACTAACCATGACTAGCAATAAAATACATACATAACAACTCAAATAAACATAGTCTTCTTAGTCATCCTATGCGATCAGATCATAAACATGCGAACATTTTTGGGTAAAGGGGAGTAATCCTGCACCCTGGTAAATATATAAAACCAAATGAAACGTTTAAGTACAATGGATACGGGTGGAATCCCATATCTCAGCCCGTTACATAGGCGAT
>LBNU01032450.1:0-11928 GCA_014162995.1 Artemisia annua
TAATTGTGTGTGAATGAGTAGAAGAAAAATGTTTTTATTTTTGGAATTTGTTATGGGGTTAAAAGCATTTGATGAAGTTTTTGGTATTTGTTATTTGTGGGATTTAAGATGAAGATGAAGATGAAGATGATAAATGTTAGTGTGTGAGAGTTTGAGTGTGGTGATAATGGTGGTTGTAGTGATGGCATCAGGCGGCAGTTATGATGGTAGTGATGGCCTACGGTGGTGGTAACTGGGTTTGATAGAGAGTAATAAGGAGTGACAGTGATGGATGTGTTTGTGTTTTTATGAAGAAGAGAAAGAAAGATTTTGATGTGTTTGTGGTGGATGTGTTTGTGTTTTTATGGTTGGTGGATGTATATCTTGTTAATAACATAAATGAAAAGACAAAAATGCCCTTATATTTAAGGGTCAAAGTTAGCCAAATTAACGGTCAACGAAATAATGGACCAAAAGTGTTACGGGTCGTCGGATTCTGGACTGGATACGTTACTTTTTAAACTATTGGACCAAAATCGTTACACCCGGTAAACCACAAGGACCAAAAATGTAGTTAACTCTATTTTTTATGTTATTCTTTTTCTTTATTTCTCATTTTCATATAAACTTAAAATAATATATAAAATTTTAAAGCACCATATAAAACAACCAACTTTAAATTTTCTCTCTTTTAAATCAAATCAAAATCCAAATTCTAATCCAAATTAAAATTTTAATCCAAATCCTAATCTTAAACCCATCTACTACAAACCAAACGGCCCCTTAAATTTTATTACAAATTAAAAACACATAGAATACATCTTCTTTTTTTTACTTATTGCCGTTCATCATCTCATACTCGCGCCATAACACATAGCGTGGGTACCATACTTCTTTTTTTAAAAAGAGTTACAAATTGCCCAATAATAACATGAAATAAGTGCATTATTTAAATTTTGGTCACCCTTAAAAAAAAAAAAAAAAAAAAAAAAAAAAAAAAAAAAAATCCCTTAAAAATCGCAAATCTGCAAAAACCCCACAATCACTATCACTTGTTCGCACTTCCTCCGCCGTTAGTGAAGAAGGTACTTTTACTTACTTTTTGCAAATTTAAATTCTGGGTACTCATCTTTTTACTTGATTAAGGATACCCATGTTCAAATTTTGCGGAAATTAAGGTTCTTGTTATATAAAGATTGTTACTTTTTGCAAATTTGGATAATGGGTATTTTTCTTGTTACTTGATTAAGGTTACCCATGTTGGAATCTTGTGCAAATTAAGGTTCTTTTCGACTTTGCGAATTATCTTAATCGGGTATTTAGGAGATGTTTAATTTGAAAATTATGACTGATAGCCTCGTTAGAATAGTCGAAAAACCTTATCTCATTACACAGGACTTGTTTATGCTGTATCTATAAGACTATAAACATGAATATGTGTTCTAGGTAAAAATTTCTGATGACTTTTTGCCTATGAATAGATGAACTCCTTAGGTGTTTTCTAGGTTTAACGAGATTTAGAATAGTAATGAAATGCGGTTGCAAGAGCCGGACTGCCCCATCTATATGTGCTATAATTATATTTGAGGTTAATTCACTCAATGCCTTTTGTTTGACATGCTTCCAAATTCGTAAGTGCCCTATGGATCTTCTCGACTCTAAAAATATCTTAGGACCTTAGGTATCACTTCACCATTATTAATTACATCGACTACTTCACAAGATGGCCCTTCCCTCTTTTCCAATTCTAAGATGGGATCAACTCTTTTGGTTGGAATAAGTTTCAGGCTCGACAACGAATAACATCAATAATAAGCAGTAACTTTGACGGTCGAGTTCACTGTTTATCGTGTATAACATTGTAAGCTGTCGTCAACCTTTTTGTGTGAAATGTTTGTACACCTTTTGTTTTGCTGCTTTGTGAATGAAGTTATTGTAGATCTGTCATTCTGATTACTGATGTATTATTCCTAATGCAGTGTATGCTCAGAGGTTTATGAATATTTAGCTTCATCAAAGTACTCTGAAGCACTAGCGTTGTGTCCAGTAAGATCTAAGAAAGAAAGAGTTGTACTGTACAGCAACCGTGCCCAATGTTATCTTTTGCTGCAACAACCATTGGGTGCAATAAGTCATGCTACTCGTGCGCTTTGTCTTCATAATTCTGTCAATCGACATGCTAAAAGTCATGGAGGAGAGCACAGGCTTATGATATGTTGGGTTTGGCTAAAGAGAGCTTGTTGGATGCTATTTTGTTTATAAACGAGTGTTCTCAGTCAACAGATCCCGATCTGTCATCTAGGCAGGATAAAGTGCCTGATTATGCTGAGAGGATGGTTAAGACGCAGATGCGTGCTGCTTGATTGTTTAGGGAAGCTGCTATAAAACATGGGGGTATTGATTGTGAGGCGGAAGACGGTAATGTCTATGGGCAAGAGAGTGATGATTCTGAATGGGAGACTGCCAGTGAAAGCGATGTAGGAGATGACGGTAGAAAAGAGATGAGCAATAACAAGGAGGGGAATGTTGACTAGAGTAATAAACTTTCTGCAAGAGGTATCATCTTTCACTTCTCTTATTCCTATCAAAATACTTTTTACTTTTTGACCTGTACGAAAGATGTCACTCATGTTCACATATTCTGTTAAAAACCATGCCAACAATAAGTAACATCGAGGTGTCACTAGTGAACATATGAAACTATATATAGAAGAATGAAAATATAAACCGAGGGTGTGTCATCATCCCCTTCACTCAGCCCTTTACAACATCCATGGTGGCAATTTGGTGTTGTCTTAATCATATTACAAGATGAAGAAACGAATAAAATGCACAATCACAAGTTTACTTACTCGGGAATTGGAAACATTTATTTTCTTGTGTTTTAGCCCAACTGCAACCCCATAGAGGTGACTTTTAAATGAGATGATTTGGGTTGTTTTATCTCACATAGGTCAGGTCAACATTGGCTATTGAGGAACAGGTCAACCAAGTTGAAAGTCGCCCAAAATCTATTTTTTATGCATAAAACCTCCTGACGCATTAATGGTTCAAATATTCAGAATTATTGCAGATAATTAACTAATATTAAAAACGGGAGCCTGGACAAAAAGTGTTTGCTGATGAACCCAGCCCAACCGAGACCATTTTGAATCATAGTAAAAACTAAACAAGTGACCCCCAATGTGCCCATTTGGTCGCCTCTATTGTTTCTTATCATGTTTCAATCACTTACCTCAAAGATTTGCTTTACATACGCATTCTCTGGAGGTTTGGAAACCTGAAGCCATAACCCGCGATCCCCTGAGCCAAGACCATTTAGGCAGATAGCATAATCAATACTTTCTCGCAAACGTTGATAAAAACTTCTAAGGCACTGCAGAAAAAATAAAGCATATTGAGTGACCAACTGCAGAAAAAAGGGTGGATATGAAGTCTAAAGAGGAACACACCTTCTGAGTTCCATTGTAGTTATAAGGCCCTCCAGATGTCAACCCAAAGATAATATTGTACCTTCCTCTTGTGTTAGGGTTGGAATATAAGAGAGAAAATAATCTAGTGATTTCAAGAAGTGCCACAACACCACTGCCATTGCTATCACTTCCAACTGATAATGCCTATAAGAGAGAATGAAAGACAGAATTCAGTACAAGTCCATCGTTTAGGAAGTAACGGAAATGGTAAGATGGTTAAACTACCGGAGTTGCATCAAATGTATCATATGATGCGACAATGGCGATAGTTGGAAGCCGGTTTGAATCGCCATCAGCTTTAGTCCCAGGCAACCATCCTTGTGAATAGTTAAATTGATACCAGAAATCACCCAGCAAACACTCTTGTCCATTTTCTAACATACAAGCAACGTGTTTCACCAACTTCCTTTTTGACCACAGTAACTTGTTCAGCTTATGTGACCCGTTTGAAACAAAGCACAACCCAAATCAGCCCAGTCATAAGCAAAGGGGTCGAAATTTCCACCTCTACGTTGCTTACATATATTTTCTAACATACAAGCATATAGTAACCCGCCAGTAGTTGTTGTTGCTGGTTGACCAGCTGCATCATTTCTAATTTACACTTTATCCATCTTTAAAAGCAAAATACACAGGATACTGTAAAACAGAAAATGAATTAAAAACAAGATATAAATAGAATAGAACACTAATAATATTAACTGATCTAATTTATATGCACCATATAATGACTAGTGACGGATCAAAACTGCTAGCGAGCTCTTTAAGCACCATATCTAGATACAGTTTCGTACTTAAAATCATACATGAACTACACTCAGTATCAACTGCTATAAGTAGATTACAGAAACGAGTGCCAAGATGAGCCATTGAAAGACGTCCTTCAGGTTCCTGCAAAGGAAGACGACTGTTGCTTTGCTCTTGTGTTTATTTTCCTATTCCTTACTTGATGTTAAAAATGCAATTGCAAGAGTTTGAAAGAAAATTGGCTTCAAAGAGCTCTACATTATCATTTCCTCCTGTAATTTTGGTGTGTAGTTTTTTTTTTATTTTTTTTTTATTTTATTTTATTTTATTTTTTTTATTTTTTTTTTCTTTTCCGAGTGAACATATGTATAAACCCTCTAGGGAGTAATGAGTAATAATAGTTTATTATATTTGTGCGCCATTATTTTATGAAATAACGGTCGAAAACCGGTATAATATGACAAGCTTTTGATGTAAAGGAGAGGCTTCTCCTTGGAATTGGGACTTTGGGAGTATTGTGGACAACTTGTATGCATTGTAACACCCAAACTTTCTTTTAAATGGCAAACAATACTCTCTTACAATGCATCTAATCCTTGTGAGTTACTATTTGGTGTTTTGATCATGGACCTAACTTAGACTAAACCAATTTATTGGAATAATGGATAATTCAAAGTGAATTTAGTTTATTGCTCACCACTCTGATCATATATCCATAAGGAAAAAGATTGGGAGACCTAAAATTCATGCCTAATTTTGTGCCTAACCTATGTGTCAAAAACTTATTGATTAGTAAAGAAGTGGACCCGGTTAGTGCAACCAATGAATCATTGCCACATAGATTTAGGCATAAGATTAGGCATGAATTTTAGGTCTCCCAATCACTTCTCTATCCATAATAAACTAACATTTTTTTTGGTAAAAGGGATTTTTCACCCTGGTAATAAACTAACGTGGATAAGGATATTGCACCACCAAATGCTATTAATCTAAAACTTCAATCTAGTAAGCACAATTGCGTATGAAAAAAAGAGAAAACAACCAATTGAAAGAACAGCCCATAAACAGTTTGGCAAGTACTTGCTTTTCTGTTTCATTGTAAGAGAATTCAAAAGTTGTTTCTCAACTAAACATGTATTTGGCCACTATGTCATAACCCCATTTCTGGAACTTTTAGAAACAAAATTAACACTAATAATTATAAGCATGAATAAAAGTTATTGTAAACTTGAAGAATATAAAAAGTCAGGCATTTATAACGCTTTACTTTTCAAACAGTCTATATGGTTGTGCATTCAAAGTTCTGACAGTTCCTCATAACAATCTAACATAATATTCATAATACATTCTTTGGCACTTTAAAGAACCAAAGACACCCAAAAGGAAAGAAACTTACAGAATTCCAAATTCTTAGTGTAGCTTCCTTAAGATATGTCTATGATGGAACAACAAAATAAAGAGATATTGATGCATTTAATTTAGTTGCAACAGTGAAGATAAAGTCAATGTAACACTTTTGTTGCTACGAATCAATAACTGGGCGGCCGTGGTCGGGACTTTCACTGCGAGATGCATCACCTGCTCCCTCCCTTCCCATAGCTAATCTGACATGTGCATATAGCAACTTCCCGTTTCAAAACCTCTCTCTATACTGCGCACACACAAATACAGTGTCAATAAAACATAAAACATAAATGAAAGTGACTTTTTCTATTGCATGGAACCCAATTTTGTAGTAGTCAAATTTTAAAAGCAATGGAATTCTTGGTTCATACTAGGGAATAGGAAAAGGGAAATACTAAAAGAATGCTAAAGAATACTAATGGATATCCGGTTGTTACAATAATCATAACAATATTTTATAAGATAGCTATTGTATATACTTTTTTCCATTTACCAAACAAGAGTTTTTTTTAACACAATAAAAAAAATGTGTTTTGCATCTGGTTAGTAACTACATTACAATATTTTAATAGTAAAGTGCATAACTTACCCGCGGTAGGAAAGGGATGTGGCAATCATCACCACATTCCGCATCACACCTAGGATCTCTAGGCTCTCTCTTGTGTGGTGGTGGCAGCACAGGCGGTAGGCTAAGGGGAGCCCTTGCCTTACCGTCTTTAGTTGCTAAAGACAGCACCCCATCCGCAGAGATACCGGTGATCTCATACACAGAGTCAAAGACGAATGGACAGTCACACGACTTGTTGTGTCTGACTTGGTACTCGTGCTCTTCACCCGTAAAGATGTCGAGGCAAACATAGTTGTAGGCAAAGTCTTTCTTGCCACTAGTCTTTGAGACACTTTTAATCTGTATACAAAAAGATCACCAAGCAGAAGTCTGAATTAGGAAGAAAAAATAAATAAATAAATAACCATGGGATGTCCTGACAAGATAATGCATGTGAGAACCATACTAATGGGGATAATTGGGAAGTAAGTATGCTGATACAAGGAATGCAGTCAAAGGGAAANTGAGACACTTTTAATCTGTATACAAAAAGATCACCAAGCAGAAGTCTGAATTAGGAAGAAAAAATAAATAAATAAATAACCATGGGATGTCCTGACAAGATAATGCATGTGAGAACCATACTAATGGGGATAATTGGGAAGTAAGTATGCTGATACAAGGAATGCAGTCAAAGGGAAACAAAGTAGCATGATAAATCACTGTCTAGTTGTCTTTGGATAAAAGTGTTGTAATATTCTATGAGGTACTGTATTTCCTTTGATAAAAGTCATGTAAGTAGCTATGGATACAGTATTTCCTTTGATAAAAGCCGTATCATTTTTTATTTTAATTTTTTCTAAGGTAACATATATAGAACCAAAACACAATACAATACGAGCCGACCACAATTAAAAAGAGCCCTTAAAAAGATTGGGTCCCTAGGAACAAAATACATCACAAAATACTTCATGTGCTAAATTTATAGACTTTATGAATAAAAGTCTATGAGGGTACCGTATTCCCTTTGATAAAAGCCATATCATTTTTTTTTAAGGTAACATATATAGAATGAACCAAAACACAATACAGTACGAGCCGACCAACTTCTTAACAAGACAATTAAAAAGAGCCCTAAAAAAGATTGGGTTCCTAGGAACAAAATACATCACAAATTCACAAAATACTCCATGTGCTAAATCCTAACCAATGTTTTAAAACCCGGTTTTTTAACTGACCCGGCAGAGTCACGCACCGGGTCACAGTTTAACCAGCGGTGTAAACTATAAATTTGGTCTATTAGTAAAAATGTTTGGTGTCAATATTTTGTACTTTAACCTTTTTATGAAGCTATATCCATATATAATGGCTTAAATATCTATACTGTTTTGAGATTATTTCTATTAGTTTTACTTCTCAAGATATTTATGTTGTGTGCGAAATTTAAATACTGATGAACTACAAGTAAGCTGATTCAATATTAAACTACATAATAAATCATCATATTCATTACTATTTTCCTATTAACATCAAAAAAATAATCACCCAAACCCTAACCTGTAATATACATCTAATAACACATAAAAATTAATAGATCAAGTAGATTAAATTTAAAATAACAACTTACATATTATTATGAATGTAGTCTACTCCACATGACAAGAAGAGCTCGATCGAATGAAAGAAATCAAAAGCCATAATCTAAGCGGAAGATGGAAGAACGAACCCTATATATGGTATGTTGTTTGAGATCGGTATATGTATATTTGACTGATTTTGATGGAAGAGAAAGTAGTAGAGAGATAGTTGGAGAAGAGAGGGTGTGAATGTTTCAAAATGTTTCAAAGTGTGTTGTTTGAGATCGGTACATGTGTTATATATAGAACTTTGTACAATACACTTAATATTGGGAGAACTTTGTACCTGTCAGATAATAACATGTTTGGATAATAGGTATGTCTTACTCGTATTAATGCAAGTTAAGTTGGTGGGAGCATTGTGTGATGTATGTTAGCGTATATGTCTGAATGACATACGCCGAAAGACCATAAAGTACACTTTAAGTATTACATCATTAGGCTTCTACTAATAATGCAATACTGGGGGGACATGTTAACGTATATGGTCTGATAGACCCGATCCATCAGGACATAGGATAGAAGGCACATGATAGAAGGCTTGGATGGACGGTCTGGCTGGACGGTCTGGCTGGACGGTCTGGCTGGACGGTCTGGCCGGAGGGCACATGCCGGACGACACATGCCGGACGGCAAGGCTGGACGACACATGCCGGACGACACATGCCGGACAAAAACACCTCCCTTTGGTATTGTCAAATTGAAGAAACAGTTTTTACGAGAAACATTTGAATACAGGGCCGGGCATAATAGACTACGGACCGATTAAACCGAAAATTCAAACCGAGAAACTGGATCGATCAAACAAGATTAAACATATTTTGGTCAGGTCGGTCCACCATTTTTCTCATATTTGGTTTTACGCAAAACAGACCATTTAATGCTTTCTTGAACTGAACCGAACCTCCGAACTGGAACAACATCCACCTAAACTGAACATTTTGGTTTGTTCCTCAGTCCAATATTTTAGGCCAAGTCGGTTTTTGGTCCGGCCAGTTTTCGAACCATGCTCACCCCTAGATACAGATATCGTCTCTGTCATGAAGTGAAATGACTAAAATGATCCAAAGTGAAAACAAAGTTTCACTAACGTCAAAGACTTTTTAGTCATTTTACTTTGAAACAGAGTCGTTATTTAATTATTTACATCAAATGTTTCTCACAAAAACGAAAGCTGCACTTTTAAAAAAGTAAGGATTGTTTTGCAACTTGGACTTATTGTAGGGAGGGTTTTCGCAATATACTTATTCTTATATTAAATTCTTTGTTTCTAGACAAATGCACTTGTCAACACTTTTAGCCCATCACGCTACTTGATGCCCCTCCTTACTTCTTCCTAAAGTTAATTCCCATTTTTGACCTATCTTTTTTAAAGAGAACAAAAATGACTAATCTCAACTAATCTTTTGTTTATTCTTTAAAACATGGTTATCACATTTCTAATTCATTGAATCTATTTCCTTTTTTACTTCCTAAAAAAACCGTGTGCTACAAAAACAAAAAAACAAAAAAACTGTGAAACATATTCCTTCTTGTACGGAGTATTTGTGTTTGCCAAGCATTTAGAGTCAAAGGACTAATTAGGGGCAGTTTATACGGACCCACTTATAGGGGATTTCCAATCATTGCACGCATCGGGCGGTTGTACCGTGTGCATCGCGATGTTGTACTGTGTGCTTCGCGGTTTGTACGGTTGACTCATAAGGAGAGTCTAAATAACACAATCCGACTAATTAACTTTTTTTTTTTTTTTCTTTTTTTTTTCTTCCTTCTAATGCTAAATGTTTTACTTAACTTTCTTACTCGTACATTAGTAAAAACACGCACGTTTACAAACACAACACACAAAAGCGGGCTCGAGACGTGCATGAAGGAGCCACACACTAAATGAAGATTGCAGGTGGTGCGGGTAGCGTGTTGTGTTCAACTAGGGGTGGCTGGTGCGGGGCACCTCCATACAATTTATTCATGTTGTTATTATCCCGCTCTTAAGTACTGGTACTTTTTTTGAAACAACAGTTGCATTAATTAAACTCAAAATTTATAAATGAGTTACATAGGTTAAATGGATTGCAACTTTGCAAATTGTTTTAGAAAACCACTAGATCCAATTTTATGTGTTATACTTAATAATGCAATTAAGTTTAAAACATGGATTACTTGATCCTATAAATGTTATACATCAACCTAACTCTATTGTACTAAGGAATAACATATCTCACCTAATTAAGGTCCACTAATATAAAATATCTCACCTAATCACATTTTCTTATGATTTTCAATTGATAAAATCATTAAATTTGGCTAAATACGTTAAAATTCTTCTCAACAAAAAAACTCTCAATATATATGACGTTGTCTAGGCATGCCAAATCTTTATCATTTTATGTTACAAATATTAGCAATTAGCAATATTTTATGGTAGTACNAAAAAAAAAAAAAAAAAAAAAAAAAAAAAAAAAAAAAGTTATAGAAACTATAGTCGACAAAGAATGAGAAAAACGTTGCAAAAGCAATAGCTGCCTTAATTGAAATTAACTTTCTACTGTGTTCTTTTTTTCATTTCTTTACTTAGTTGGGTCAAAAATAGCCGGTACATTTTTGTTTTTCGGAAAGGATGGTGTTATTCGTACCCCTCATATTATTTGCACCCCTTTGAGGTGACAAAAACTATTATTCGTATCACTCTTTTACAAACAAAATTCATGGAACTAGCCCGTTCATCGGACGGGCTTCGGATCTAGTTATTATATAAGCCAACATGTATGTACATTATTTGGCCAAATATACATGTGATGTTGTTCATAAGATAAACATGGAAACTATATCATGTGTATGGTTGACTTCAATTCGACAATTAAATTCTAGCAAGGAAACATGATCACTTGTTTTGTAAATAACTAAATATAATTGCTACACAATAAATTCGAATTATATCCAAGGATAATGAATAAATATAGACAAATAGCTATAAAGGGCACAAGTTGTCTGTGGTGTATTCAAATTACGACGACATTCTATAGTTTTTTATTTAGACAGGATTAGATTATTCTAATTAGATTATTTTTTTATAATCACATACATTATTAGTGAGTGGTGATTCATGTAAGAAAACTTGTACTAACTTTCACCTTGTTTCATATATGCTCACTAGGTATACAATTTTTGGATGAACAAGGAAATCGTCAGAACGGTTTCTGACATACTCTGGTTAAGCCGCATACATATAAGTGAAATACTCATCCTTACGACCTTACATCAGTTACATATTTAACCTGAACGTAAAGAACCTTTTGTGCATATTTGAGTAACCAACACCCTAAATATTCCGATACCGCATGTTTAGAATTATATGTGTTATTTGTCGATCATTTGAATTAGATTCATTTTAAAAGTTAGATTGAAGTTCAATCTTTGATTAAAAAATCAAATCACACCACAAGCATTGTTCCCTAAGGCAGAGGCAAATTGAGGACATAAGTGTGGAATACATTGTCCCTTTTATTTCCTTAAACCACTTTTATTAAATTGATACATTGCATGTGAGCAATTTGGTTTAGTTTCTTTACAAAAGTCCATTAAGAATTTGACATTTTCTGTTGTTGATACATTCACTTGTTAAATCAAACTTTAGAATTTGACTTATTGGCTTAATTACTTCTTTGAAACTTTCTAAGGGCCAAGCTAAATTGTATTAAACGACATCACTAGTCGAAGTGCAAATATTTCCAATAAAAAACGTTCATGACAATATAATAGAGCTGAATAAGTGAGATATTTTGGTGAGTAATGAGTTTTAATAATGACTTCATGAAATATTTTGTCATTATGTTTTTATGAACATTTTATTTTAATTGATTTAGCAATCAAAATGACTAGTATACATAGAGTGTCTATGTTTGTTCTCACAAGAGATGAAGGTTCAAGACATTGTGTTAGTTGTGTGCATTTAGTGTCAGAGAGGTTGGAACAATCTGAGATAGCGATGATTATGAGCGTACATTGCGAGATCAGGAGGAGGACTGCACTAGTCGGCTGGTAGGGTTAAGCCTGAAGGAGAAGAAGCACTTCGTTTAACCAACTGACTATACGCTCAGTTTAGCAACTAGTTCCTGAAGCTTGAGGGCGATCTCTCTCACAA
>LBNU01032452.1:14340-36984 GCA_014162995.1 Artemisia annua
CATTTTCCTTTATATACCAAAAGTGTTTTTCAAAATATATAAAATATTTATAACATTTTATAACATTTTCTTTTAGTTAAAATACTTCCCTTTAATTACCAAAAGTGTTTTCTAATATATATAAAATGTTTATAACATTTTATAAAATTTGTAATGTCTAAATAAAAATCCCTTTGATCATAAAATGTATTAGACATTTGTTTATACATACCTTAAGTGATTGTTGAACCATACTCGAGACGTTAAGATGTCGAGAGACGTTGACGTATTGTTGGCATAGATGATTTGTGATCACAAGTAACTTTAACACTTTACGTTATGTGTTGTAACTTACATCTTTGTTATCATCAAAACATGAAGAGGATGTTTAGATTAAATATCGTAATATAAATATCGTAATATTTATGCCAACACTTATTAATAAGCAAATGGTTTCCAAATTCAGATTTTCTTTTTGATACAGACAAACAAGCTTCCAAATAACTCAAAACAACAAAAATCAACTACTTCCAATCTCTAATGAACTCTGTGCAAGATTATGTATTTCATCCCATTTTTTAGACTTGAACTTTTTGACTTTTTCTATTATGATCCTAAGTTGACTTTTATGAACTTATACTGAACCTAGATTAATTAATAAGTAGTTTTAAGTTAAAATGAAACTAAATTACGCAATCCTAACCACTAATGAACCTATGTGAATGATTATGGTACCTAATCGCTTATTATTGAACAACTACAAGAGATTAAAGTGGATTTTGGCTTTTTTATGAAATGACCTACTGACTTTATGCTATGAATGTTCTAATGAGACCTAAAGTAACACGTATCATCAAAAAACAACAACACAAACAACCTAGATCACAGGTATGATAGCAAATCCAAACACTCCTTTCAGAGGATTGATTTTTGATTTTTGAAGCTATTGATTGATTTAGACCATGAAACTGATTCCAAAGGTTGTCTTGTGATATATTAAGCTGATTTGGACACATAAACACCACTAACAACAGCAAAACACATTGATCACTATTATACTAATTTGGCAGTGAAATTCATAAACTGAGCAACTCTTAAATTTAATGAACAAGCATGATATTTTAAGCAATGTTCTAACTCTAATACACCAAATAAGCATGTAAATACAGAGAAAAGCAATATTAAGCTATTGAACAGTAATATGCAAAAAATTGAGAACAAACTTACAAATTGCTTCCAAGCATACAACTGAGAACCAGGGACCAAGAATCAATCCTATAGTTTCCCCTGAGACACTAAACCATGGCCATCCAGAATACACCATGCTCCTTGCAATCTTCCATCTTCAAACTTGTTTTTTTATTTTTCAAATATTTTTCTTGTATTTTTATGAATTTTTATTTTTCTAAGTGACACTGGTTTTTAATACTTCTAATAGCTTACAGAAGCTATATAATAACTTATATGAGCTTAGGGGTCTCTAAACAACAGATTTCAACAACTTTTGAGGTAACATGAGATTTTGAGGGACTGAAGTTGTGACTTTCCCAAAGTTATAACAAGGACCATTCTTGCCAAGTTGAATTACCCAAGGACCATAAATGATAATTTGCAAAATTTGGATGTCCAAGGACTAAAATTGCCAAAGTTGAAACTTCAGGGACCAAACTTGTAAATTCTTCAAACTTTTCACCCAGGGACCAATCATGACAACTTGTGAATTCCCAAGGACCTTTGTTGAGTTTTCTTCCAAAATAAATGCTCAGGGGCCAATTCTGCCAATTTTCAAACTTGAGGGACCATTTCTGCCAATTTTGCAAACTTTTGTTCCAAGGACTATTTTTGGCAAATTGTGATTCCACAAGGTGTGTGTTGACAATATGAGCTCAAAAGTGGTAATTTGCTTCCCCGGCTTTGGTTTTTGACACGTTTTCCAAACTCATGCTCGTTTTTGTCTTTTTTGGCCTGATTTATGCCAATTTCTGAAATATCCGTTCCTGCACGATCACAAACACAAAAACACAATATCTTTGGCATTTATGGTTAGTTTGTGTCTGTTTTGGTCTTAATTTGGCCAGAAAAAGGTGTGTGAATAAGCACACACCAGCGAACCTTTGGGAAAATTTGATTACTATGTTCTGTACCCAAAAGCAGAGTCAAGCCTACCACCACCATCAAATAAACCACCACCATGTTTTGTACCCAAAATCACATCATTGTCACCTTACCACCAAAAAGCTTTATCCATCATCCTCAAAAGAAAGATAAAGATCAGTAGAATATGTTTATTTGTCATTCAGTGAATTATTATGATGTAGAATATGTTTATTTGTCATTCAGTGAATTATTATGCAGTGAAAATGGTATAGCATAATATTGTTATTTACTACATCACCATGTATTCTTTACTGCGTCTCAATGTATAATTTATTGCATCACCATGAATAATTTATTGGATCACCATTGCTTATCCCTTTTGTATGTAATTTACTCTTAATTAATTTTCAAATATACATTGAGATGTTTGATTAACTAAAAATCATTCTTTGTAATTTTAGTTATACTTACCAAAGCCGTTGCATAATCCACATATATATCTGAGATCTTTTTAATGATGCAGTGAATGTTATTGAAATGATTTTCTAATATAAATCTTAAAATAGAGATGAATCATATAGAAAATTATGCTCTAGCATAACCTTGTAAGAGTTAAGCAGATAATAACTGATTATGATGCAGTAGGGGTTTTCATTGTGATGCAGTAGCATAATTTGAATGTATATGTTTGAATGAGAAATTTGAATTAATTCACTACCACATTCAAACATAAAAAATACATAAAAATTTTATCATCACTAATTTTTTTTTATATTAAAAAGATCCAATGAACTTCGTTACATTAAAAGATTAGTAGAATCATCACAACAACTACAATGCAATAATATCTAAGTGTTTCTTCTCATAGTATTATAATAATAGATTGATCCAGTTAAGTTTTATTTGTCATTCAGTGAATTATTATTATGTAGAATATGTTTATTTGTCAATCAGTGAATTATTATGCAGTGAAAATGGTATAGCATAATATGTTATTTACTGCATCACCATGTATTCTTTACTACATCTCAATGTATAATTTATTGCATCACCATGAATAATTTGTAGCATCACCATTGCTTATCCCTGTTATATGTAATTTACTGTTAATTTATTATTGCTTATCTGTTTTTAGGTTATTTACTGTTAATTAATTTTCAAATATAGTAGTTATAACACTTTGATTAACTAACAATCATTCTTTGTAATTTTAGTTATACTTACCAAAGTTGTTGCATAATCCACATGATGTAGTGAATGTTATTGAAATATTTTTTCAATTATGTATTTTATATAACAACTGATTATGATGCAGTAGGGTTTCTCATTGTGATGCAGTAGCATAATTTGAATGTATGTGTTTGAATGAAAAATTTGAATTAATTCAGTACAACATTCATACATAAAAAATACATAAAAATTTTATCATAACTAAATTTTTTTATATTAAAGAGGACCCAATGAGCTTCATTACATTCAAATATCCAAACAAAGACCACATTCATACATAAAAATACCAAAACCCATACACTCAGCCAGAGACAAAATAAACCCCAAAAAAAAGCCTAGCCAATCACTCGAACCAGAACAAGTGACGATTTTTCTCGACCCTTCCTTCATGAGCCAAATCGAGCACACTAATCAAACCAGCAACTATTTTCTTATCCCTCTCCAAAGTCTCCTTCATAAACTCCAAAATCATATCACCACCTTCATGAAATGGACAAAAAGATTCGCCTTCTACAATCAGCTTCTTGAAACACTCTATCTTCATTAATAAATCATCACGCTTTTGCGCAAGAACCGTTATCAATCCTTCATTCTCAATGAAGTCTTGACTAACAAAAGGTGGAAAACATCTTGAAGGTCATCAGAATCAGCAGCCTTTCTTAACTCCTGAAAAGTGGGGGTGCAAGACATAGAGTGCGGTGTAGATGGTGATGCCATTAAGATTCAAGTGATTAGAGTTTGAGATGGGTTGATTAGGATTTGTGAAATAAATTGGGGCAAAAGGGGCGCGGCATTTATATAACCAAAAGGGGAGGGGAATTTGACCACTCATGTAGTAGTGGTGGTAGTTGTAATTTAATGTACCAAAAAAACATTAACTACACAAATAAATAGACCCAAATTAATACTTTTCAAAAAATAATTCATTTTTTATACATTTTTGACAAACACAAACAACGTACCATTAATTTATAGTTAAATACCATTAAAAAAAATTAAATCCCACACACACATGAAAAACCTACTGCATCAAAATGAAACATCTATTGCATCACATTAACTTTGTTGTGGTCCAAAAATATTGTTATGCAGTATCTGGCCCATAAAAGTCATTAACTTTGTTATGGTGCAATATCAATATTATTTTTATGCCCAATAAAGTAAGAACTATCGGGCCCATAAAAATCATTAACTTTGTTATGGTGCAATAAAAATATTATTTTTTAGGCCCAATAAAGTAAGTTATCTTACTTTTATAAAAATCAGCAACTATTGTTATGGTACATAAAAATCATTTGATGCTATTTTTCAATCAAACAAGTATGTTATCTTACTTTTATAAATAAAATTTAATAGATTCAGTTGTTTGTGTATAAATTTATACAGTAGAATAACAATGTGATTCTGTTCGATAGCATAGATTAGTAGAATAACAATGGCATATATGTAAAACATGAATAACATAGATAAGTAGAATAACAATGGCATAGATGTAAAACACGAATAACATAGATTTGCTTGAAATTTAGTTATCTTCTTGAAATTTACTGTTCGACTCCTGTTGAAACATTTCTAGATATAGAAATGCAATAGATTTCAGTAGATGTGCCCTGTTTTATATTTAAGTATGTAGTTGAAATTTTTCCTAGGAATGGAAGCTCAAAAGTGTGAGATGTTTTTTGAAACTTGTGAATAAGTAAAATCATACAAACATCACCCAACAACTAGATGTTAAACATAATTTAATTTTATATAATTTTAGTTTATCATATAGTTTTGGGCAATGTTTGTATGTTTGAAATGCTTCAATAGATTTATAAGCTAATCAATAGTATCCATCTTCAATTACAGGGGAAACATTTTAACATAGATATATGAATAAGATATTATTTGAATATAAAAAAATATTAGAATGTGCGTGTTGAATTTGTAATGATGGTATGCATTTTTAAAGATAAGTAATGGATACGAATGTGTGATGTGGATGGATTTAAAAATAAAAAAATGTATGATGTGGATGGATAACTGAAATTTGTGAAAGTATTTGAAGATAAAAATATAAAAATTGTGTGCAAATGAATCATACCTATGATTGAATGAGTTATTGGATAAAGCTAAAATTATAAATAAAACAAAATAATTATAAATATATTTTTAATTAAAAAAACAAATTTTAATAAAAAAAATTATAAAACTTATAACATTAAAAAAACCATTAGATAATAAATACGTTTTTCATTAACATCATACAGAAAATAAAAAGAACACATTTCATAAAGAGCAAAAGACAAAACAAAATAGTCCAAACGCTTTGAACGAAACCAGACACTTTTGTTCAATTGTTCCATAAAATCAATTTCAATTCATAAAGATAACCTTGGTGTAGTAACTAATCTGCGCCATTTTTATTATAAGATTATGCCTTATGGTGCAATATAATCAATTATTCAATAAAGATTCTAAAAAAAGTTTCTAAAGGTTAGTTTACATTGGTTTTTCTTTTGATCCAAAGCTAAAAAAGAAAGTACAATGTGGCCCATAAAATCCACTTGACCCATAATCTTACAATCGTGAAATATTAATAGGCCAATTGTTATAAAGTAAATGATTTCAAAAAACTTAAAAAATCTAACGCTAAATGACACGCTTAAAACACACGCTTAAATTCTATATCACCTAGTAAAAAATATCAAAACCCTAGATCGATTTTAAACGATGATGAGAAAACTTCTAAATTAACCTAATAAATCATACGCTTAAATTCCACTGAATAAAAACGATGGGGACAAAGATTAAATTGAAACTTCCTCGTAAGTTTAAATTCTTATTTATTTTTTTCATTGTTGTAGAATGCATTATTTGTTTTAAAATGATCTATAATAGATTTGTTTCCTTCTGATATATTTGTGATTAAAATGATCTAGAAGGGATTTGTTTCTGAAATATAAGAGTATATTATGTTATGCTCGTAGTTTTCAAATAATAAAATAGTGTATATCTATGTTACATAATGTATGATGCAGTAAATGGGATGAAAGTGATGTAGTAGGAATTTGTTTCGTTTATGTGATGCAGTTGATTTAGGGTTTGTTTAATTGTTAGAGGATTATATAATTGTTTGTTTAATTGTTATTTAATGTATATCTATGTTACATAATGGTTGTTTATATATGGTTTGTTTAATTGTTAGAGAATTATTTAATTGTTTTTGTATCTCACTAAACGTTATTTAATGTATGATGCAGTAAATGGGTGTAAGTGATGCAGTAGGAATTTGTTTGTAAAAATATAATTATATATTATGATTTTAAACGTTATTTATAACTCTATATTATAAAATATTTGGTTAAATCTGGCTAAGAATAGTTTTGTTTTCGACATTGACTTTAATGATGTTTAATGGATATGCTAGTTTTTCTAGTGATTTGCCTATTATGTAGGTATTTATTTGCTTATGTAACAAACATAGTTAAATGGTTGGTTATCTGATTGTGATGTTATAGGAGTGTGTATAGGTTATTGATTCTAATTAGTGTTTTTGATATTGAAATTTTATTTGGAATAAGTTATCTGATTAGGTTATTGATTCTTCATCTTGATATTGTCTTTTAAAAATAATGTTTAAATGTATGCTTGTATAAGTGATGTAGTTGGTATTGTCTTTTTGTAGTTGTTATTGTCTTTTGTATGTATGTATGTTTGTATTGTCTTTTAAAAATAATGTTTGTATGTATACTTGAATAAGTGATGCAGTTGGTATTGTATGTATGTATGTTTTTGTATTGTCTTTTGATTTGTATGTTTGTTTGTATGTATGTTTGCTGGTATGTATGCTTGATTAGTATTGTCTTTTGTATGTTTGTATGTTTATATGTATGTATGTTTGTATGTATGTTTGTTTGTATGTACGTATGTTTTGTATATATATATGTTTGCAGTTGGTATTGTCTTTTGAATAAGTGGTGCAGTTTGTATTGTCTTTTGTATGTATGTTTGTTTGTTTGTATGTATGTTTGTATGTATGTATGTTTGAATAAGTGATGCAGTGATATTGATTAATGTTTGTATGTATGCAGTTGGTATCAACATGAACAGTGATATTGTCTTTTGTATGTATGTTTGTATGTTTGTAAGTATGCTTGAATAAATGATGCAATTGGTTTGAATAAGTTATCTGATTAGGTTATTGATTCTTCATATTGATTATTTGATTGAATAAGTGATTATGTTGGTTTGAGTAAGTGATGCAGCTGGTTTGAATAAGTGATGCAGTTAGTTTGAATAACATGAACAGTGATATTTTCTTTTAAAAATAATGTTTTGTATGTATGTATGCTTGAATAAGTGATGCAATTGGTTTGTTATCTGATTGTGATGTTATATTATGTATGCTTGAATAAGTGATTCAGTAATGAGATATACGTGGATTTAATGATAAAATTTGTTTAATGTATTGATGGAATAGGAATGAATGATGAAGAACAAATACAAGAAGGAGAAGATATTTCTAAAAAAACTCCATCAAAAAGAAGGAAATCTAGATCAAGTGTGTTTGTTCAAGAGTATTCTGAAAGTGATACAGAATCTACCAGACCCAAAAAGAAGAAAAAGGGAGCAGAATCTAGTTCACATGTGTCTGTACATGTTGATGTAATCAAGATGAAGAATTCAAAGAAGTCTAAAAAGGCTGAATCTGAATCTAGTTATGAGGAAACAACCGAATATGATGAAGAACAAATCCGTATGATAAAGAAGAGAAAAGGCAAAAAGATTGATTCTTAGAAATGGGGGAATGTAGAATGGGTGTTCTTTGAGGTTTCTTGACTTCTTTGCGAAAACCCTCTTCTTTCACGAGTTTTTGCAAACAGGGGGAAGAAATGAGACGGTCAGTGGTTTAAACGTCTTACTTTGGTGTAATCGTCTCAACTTTCACGGGTTGTTTTGTGTGAAGTTACCTACATATGATGTTTTAACCGCATTATGATGCCTCATACACGGTCATATTATCGAGTATTCGTGTAAACAAAGGTGATTAGTATTCCGATAGACCGCAACAATCAGGGGGAAGAAGTAATATTTCATCTTTCGTGGTTTGTTTGGTATACTGAACCATCTACACTACGTGAGAAGATATTCGCTGATTCTTGCTGTTAACCCCGACACGGAGCTTTCCGTATTGAGCATCAACGGTTATTAGTGACTAACCTCAGATTTCTTGCGTGTGGGTTTACTCTGTTCATCTACAATTCGCGTGCGTACTCAAAAACTTCAAAATTGAAGACTTAGTTTACTAACATCAAAGTTTCGATCTACTGAAGACGGTTGTCGTTTGGCCGGGGAAGCGATTAGAAACTTCGCCAAAAGAAGTTACAGAAGACAGAGTAAAGACACTGGCATCCCATGAATTGGGGAGAAGCTTAATCCATTTCATGCATATTAACATTGTGAAACACCCAATCAAATATGGCATATCTGCTGGGGGTACCAGGCCATTTATAGTCAAACGCCACACACTAGGAGCGTTGAAATGTGACCAAAAACATATAATGTTCAGATTTAACAAACCGTTTAGCATACAAGTATCTTTAGTCAAAGTTGCAGGCGGAAAAGTAAATAAGTTTGCAGCGGAAAATAAACAAAGTATCAGCGCGGATATTCTCTGCTCTAGTTAATTACGTGAAAGTTTAATTCAACCCAAAGACTATCCATTAACATAAACATTATGATGCTCACTAAAAAATGTTTATTACCCAAGATGCTTGTTCGCTTCTACTTGTCTTGGCAAGACTGCAATATTTTCTGGTGGTATAGATGAAAGTTGAAAAGTTAGGTATATAGTCTAGCTCTATGACAGTGAGACTGGGGCTTAGGAGACTCCTCCTAGCTTGCTCAAGTATGAAAAATGAGTTATGGGGTGATGATAGATGGAAAGTTCTATGTGATTGGTGGCAGTTGAGGGAAAGATGGAAAGGTTTTGTCATGTGCAGAAGAATATGATTTTTAAGCTAAGAAGTGGCAAAAACTCCTAATATATATTCCCCGATCCAAGCATAGCACCACATGTCTCCAATACAAAGTAAGTAAGTGTCAACTTTTTGTTTATTCATTGGATCTAGAAATAGATTAGCAATGATGATTTAAATTTTGTGTTTCTACCTGTTCGTCCAGAAAATTTCTTGGTAACCAATGATGATCGCATGTGTAACACCCCCAACTCAAATATGGCAGCTATCGTGCTGGGGGTATTACGAAAATAGAAACCAGGCACATTTATAGTAAACGACCACAACTCGGGACGTTTTAAATGTGACCAAAACATATCATTCGATTTACAAACCGTTTAGAGTACAAGTACTCTTTAGTCAAAGTTGCAGCGGAAAAGTAAATAGAGTTTGCAGCGGAAAAATAAACAAAGTATAGCAGCGGAAATGTATAAGACACAAAAGGTTTTACGAATGACATGCAAAATAGGGTAGTAAAGTAGTTAAGCTGCCGTGACAGAAACGCCCCTCCAGCCTTAGCCACTCCTCCACGCCCAAATTATCATCATGCCAAGCTAAACATTATTACCTGAAAATACATGCTTAAAAAGTCAACACAAAGGTTGAGTGTAATCCATAGGTTTAAATATATATAAAGTTGAGCACAAGGTTTTAATCATAAGATATGAGCAACATATGCTAATATCGGGTAATCAAGATAACAACCAATGTATAGAGGCATCCCTGTGCATATAACATTGTTGATGATGCTAAGCTCATGACACGCAAACGTTAACCACAATCATAATATCAATATAACCGCGGAATTTCATAATATAACAGTGCCCTCAAGGTCGAGCACTTGCCATTTACTCGACAAATCGAATATAGTACACCACAATTTGCCTATCTAGCAAAAGGAGTGGGAGGGTCAATTCCTATAGGCCTATATCCCTATATTCGCGTTCACTCGCAAGTGATTAATGGTTCATGATCTGAGGGTCTTGCATAGGCAAGGCAGAGCTACTTAGCACATCGTCAGGAAAGCATACCAATCAGGAAAGCATACCAAAAATACTTGTGCTCAGAAAACATTTAAAGCATGTATCTCACCCCATGGGTTTATAAACATTTAAAAGATAAAAAGTGGGGCTATGAATCACACCTTAACAACAGCAGGTAACGAGATATATATGTCAACCAAACAAATACGCCTCACAGCAGACAATCCTCAGCACAACCTAATCATATAAATATCATAACTCAGCAATAGTACTCGAATACTTTAATAGTTAATGCTTGAATGAAGTTTTATAAAAGATGATGGCGTTTGAAAGAAAACATTTTCCAAAAGTAGTCTCGTGTGGAAGAAAGATAGAAAAGAACAAGTCGGCGAACCTCAAAACATACAAGGAAATAAACAAAGACTCGAAGAATACTCGTCAAAAGAAAAGAAAAGAAAAGAATAAAAGACACGAACAAATAAAGATGACAATTCCTAATAGTCTCGGTATTACCCATTTCCCAAAATATTAATAAGAATATACTTGATAAAGTATAGTAAAGATAATAATTAATTTTAGTAAATTTCGGCATGACCTGCCCGTTTATAAAGCATTTCCCGAGTCAACGACTCTTTTAAATACAAATAACGTTAATAATAATATAAGTGTAGATATTAATATGATTGGATATATCATTCACGTTGTCCATTAGTTGTACAGGTTTATCGACCATTTCGTATAGTTCGGGTTCCAGGTACGTTAAGATCTTTAAGGGCCTAACGTACCCTACCGTCTCGTGTACCAAAGGGTCCATAAGTCCAAATAACCATAGCCGCAAATCCAATACGTCCAATACAAGTTCACAAGTCATAATACAAGTCATCAATGCGGATATCAAATCCATTATTCAAATAAGTAACGATATCAAGTTATATATATATATGTTTCCGTTTATTATTCCGTTTCACTAGTTTACCATTTAAACGTTTAAAGTAAATAATAATAATAATAGTAATAATAATAAGCTTATTATTAGTAATATTAATAATAATAATATCATGTTAATAAATATATAAGTGATAAGGTTATAAATAATTATGTAACTAATCCGAGACCAAACCATATCCCGTAAAAATAACATCAATCCACAATCCCATATCTCGCCTCGTCCAAACATACCATTTCTAATCCTAAACCCCGTCAACTAATCTAACAACAACAATACCATTTGCATACCCTTCGGCTAAACCTAATCACATCCGAATCCAATACCATGACCAAAACAAGTCACCACAACAATATTTACAACCAAAACAACCAACAATAACCACCCACCCACCACCACCATGACTCGGTGGTGGTGGCTAGTGGCTGCCGAGTCACGACCGAGCCAAACGGCTCACCAAACAACTTCAAACAACCAAAATTAATACTCCCTTCGTCACCTTATTCGAACCAAACACAAACAAACGTAAATATAACCACAATCTCACCGAGTCAAGCGAGTTGACTCGGTGAGTCGACCGAGTCGCGACACCAAAACGGACGAAGACCAAACCACATGAGTTTTTATCATCTAAACATATTTTCAAAACGTTTTTATAAAAATAAAATAAAAAAAATATTCGGTTTTAATAAAATAACGAAGTTAGGGTTTCGTGTTTAATGGGTTTTTATTTATGAAAACGTGTGTAAAAGAGTGGGAAAGACTCGTATTCCAAAAGGTCTCGTCGGAAAATGAAGTGGCCGGAAAAAGTACGAAATTCGAATTCGTATTTTTGGGTTTTGGGGCGCGTACGTGGGTTTCAAGGCAAACGGTTTGCGGGGATGAATCGGGGATGTCCCGATCTATGGAATAGGATAGGTGGTGTAGTAAGAGATGGCCGGAATATTTTCCGGTGACCGGAATCTTGGCCGGATTATGGGTTGGGGAAGAATCGCCGGCGGGTAGAGAGAGAGAGAAGAGAGAGAGAGTTGAGGTGTGTGTGTGTTTTTGTTTATATAAAAAAAATGAGTGAAGTAAAATGTTGGGGTATTTATACTTATAAGTTTAGGGAGGTTTTGGATTTATTAAAGTGTAGGGTGTTTTGTATAAATAAACTCGAGGGACCACTCTTGCCAATAGGCTAAACTTTTTATAAAAACGGTTCGGGACTCGAATGACATAGCAAACGGAAACCACAATCATAATATCAGTATAACCGCGGAATTTCATAATATAACAGTGCCCTCAAGGTCGAGCACTTGCCATTTACTCGACAAATCGAATATAGTACACCTCAATTTGCCTATCTAGCAAAAGGAGTGGGAGGGTCAATTCCTATAGGCCTATATCCCTATATTCGCGTTCACTCGCAAGTGATTAATGGTTCATGATCTGAGGGTCTTGCATAGGCAAGGCAGAGCTACTTAGCACATCGTCAGAAAAGCATACCATTCAGGAAAGCATACCAAAATACTTGTGCTCAGAAAACATTTAAAGCATTTATCTCACCCCCATGGGTTTATAAACATTTAAATGATAAAAAGTGGGGCTATGAATCACACCTTAACAACAACAGGTAACGAGATATATATCAACCAATCAAATACGCCTCACAGCTAACAATCCTCAGCACAACCTAATCATATAAATATCATAACTCAGCAATAGTACTCGAATACTCTAATAAATAATGCTTGAATGAAGTTTTATAAAAGACAATGGCGTTTGAAAGAAAACATTTTCCAAAAGTAGTCTCGTGTGGAAGAAAGATAGAAAAGAATAAGTCGGCGAACCTCGAAACATACAAGAAAACAAAAGAAGACTCGAAGAATACTCGTCAAAAGAAAGAAGAAGAAAAGAATAAAAGACATGAACAAATAAAATGACAATCCTAATAGTCTCGGTTTTACCCATTTCCCAAAATATATTAGTAGGAATATAATTGGTAAAGTATAGTAAAGGTAATAAGTAATTTTAGTAAATTTCGGCATGACCTGCCCGTTTATAAAGCATTTCCCGAGTCAACGACTCCTTTATATACAAATATCGTTAATAATAATATAAGTGTAGATATTAATATGATTGGATATATCATTCACGTTGTCCATTAGTTGTACAGGTTTATCGACCATTTCGTATAGTTCGGGTTCCAGGTACGTTAAGATCTTTAAGGGCCTAACGTACCCTACCGTCTCGTGTACCAAAGGGTCCATAAGTCCAAATAACCATAGCCGCAAATCCAATACGTCCAATACAAGTTCACAAGTCATAATATAAGTCATCAAAGCGGATACCAAGTCCGTCATCCAAATTAAATTAACTTTAACAATTTTATATTTTAATTTCATAGTTATTATTCCGTATTAATATTTACCGTTTAAAACTAATAATAATAATAATAAGGTTATAATAATAACAATAACCATCCGAGACTAATAACCAATCCCGACAAAACATAACCAAAACCAAATCCGAAACAAACATCACAATCCCATATCTCGCCTCCACCAAAAATACCAAATCTAATCCTAAACCCGTCACTAATCCTATAATCACAACTTCAATCCCAAATACCACTTCGGCTAACCAAAACTAACCTAAACATAATTATTACAAAACCCAATATACCAACAACAATAAAAATAACAACCAAACGCCACCCACCACCACCACCATGGCTCGGTGGTGGTGGCTAGGGGCTGCCGACACAAGGAAACAACCAAACGGAACCCAAAACTTATCCAAACAACAAAAAATACAACTCCACTCGTCACCCAACTCGAACCAAACATCAAATAAGCTAAACCCTCACCGAGTCACCGAGTTGACTCGGTGAGTCGACTCGTGTCGCGACCAAACGGACCAAGAAAACATCCACACGAGTTTCTTTTATAAAAATCTTTAATAAAACTCTTTTTATTTAACAAAAACATAAACAAAAATCGGATTTATTAAAAATTCGAAATTAGGGTTTGGGTTTTGTTAAGTTTTTATAAATAAAAACGTGATTAGAAGCTTAGGGGAGGCTCGAATACCAAAAGTACTCGCCGGAAAATGGGTTTTGGCCGGAAAAGTACAAATACCGAATCTACAATTGTAGATCTAGGGCGCGTGAGGGTGTTTGAGACGAAACGGGTTGCGGGGATGAGTCGGGGATGTCCCGATCTACAAGATGGTATGGGTGGTGTAACGTGAGGTGGCCGGAAAATTTTCCGGTGACCGGAATAAGGGGCGGCGCCGGCGAAGGGGTAGGGTGGCCGGATTTAGAGAGAGAAAGAAGAGAGAGGGAGGAGAAGTGTGTGTGTTTTTGGAGTGTGTAAAATGAATTAAGGGTGTAGGGTGGGGGTATATATAGGTGGAGTGTTAGGGATGGGTTTTAGCTAATCTTCTTCATAAAACGGTTCGGGACTCAAATGACATAGCAAACGGACTCGAAAAATTATAAAACTTGCGCCATCGTTCTCGAAATAGTTTTTCCAATAAAATCAAGCATAAACTTCAGAGTTTTTCTCAAACTCAAAATAAATCAAATAATTTGGCAAATGAAACAAATTCGAGTTTTCTAGGTTGTGCTGAGTAAATCAAGGAATAAATTCTCGTTCCTAATATATCTCACGCTCCTCAAATCCAATTTAACATGCTTTAAAGTTTTAAAACGTTTCAGGCTCTAAAAATAGAAGTTTGGCTAGGATTAGGTTTTAGGAAAAATACCAGGTGTTACAACATCATTTGCCTACAAGTGAAGAAAAAGTTCTCAAGCCGAGGTACAAGATGAAGATAAAGAGCGTCAACTGCAGTCATCCTCAGCACTTGAAGAGCCGATGATAACCTTTCTTTATTTGTATTTGTACTTGTAGGAAATGTTGTAAGTAATCCCTTATGTCGCCCCATTGGGGGAAGATTGTTAGGACCTAAGTTTATGGTCCTAACACGTAAATGGAATGACATTTACGGGATAACATTAGTTATCCTATTTAGCCAAAATACAAGGACTTGTTACGTAATATTCCAATAGTTGTTATGTGTTAGGCTATATTAGCCCTCCTAGACTTCACTAGGAGGGTGAGACTTTGTGTAATTTACTCTTTCATTTTCACTATCAATAAAACACATAGTATTTCCCTTCTCTCTCTACTTTCTCTCACTAACCATGGAAGTCATCTTCTTCCATGTTACCCGACCTACCGAATCCATAAATCTACAATAAAACTACGATCCAACAAGTGGCATCAGAGCCAAGGTTATTATTTTTTTGATTTTATGGTTTTTTCTTGTCAAAGGTTTAATCTTTATGCTGTTTTTAACCATGGTTCGTACTGTTTTAGGGGATGTTTTCCCACCACATATTTCGGATCTGGAATTTTTTTTTCTTTCCATTTTTTGGAACAGATCTCTAAACAGTTTCTATGTATCCTTTGGTCAAAGGTCACAATCTTTCATCGCAGTTGCATAAATCTGTCATTTTTGTCCTATCAACTTTACAGATTTTATGTGACTTTATCACTTTTATGATCTTTTGTACCATTACCGTGAATTAAGTGGTCATAAAAGGGTCAAATATGGTCGGTAAACTCATCGGAGAACTGGGAAATATTCGCCGGAATCTGGTCGGAATCTCTTGTACAAGAGATTCTCGATAAGTACTTGTTTTCGAGAACTTCTGTCGTTTTCGAGAACACAAAACCCCATATTATCGAAATATAATTCTCGATAACTAAGGATCTCGAAAACTCAGTTTCTCGATAATTAAAATTTCTCGATAAACTTTCTCGAAATTTTTTTCTCGATAAGCAGAAAAGTTTCGAAATCTTTTTTAATGGAAAACTTTAGAGAAAATCAAGATGAAGGAGAAGAAGACCATGACCTCAAATCATATACCACATCATCTCAGTGACTTCAGCTTATTCACATCATAAGTCACGTTCTAAATAAGAAAAATTAACATACGAGACTTGTGATAAAACGAAGACGCAGCCAAACATTAACCCAATCCAACTTTAACCACAACCAATACCCTCACCGTCTCTCAATCTACTCTCATCTAAGCCTAAACAATTATAAGGAAACAAAATTGATCTTAGTTTCATTTTTTCGTGTACTCCAACAGTCAGTAACAAGTACATACACACGAAAATGATACCATCATCGATCATGTTTGAAGACGAAGCTTCGTTTAATATCCGAATCTAAATGAAAAGATTAATAAGAAACTTGTTATAATCCTATCTTCAATTCGTTCAAATCAAACGATAACATCTAATCACAACAGTTGGACCTACCCGAGACCCTCAGTGGGATCTAGAAGCCGTGGTCTTTTGGTTATGGTCTTCTTGTTACCTTGATGTCAAACCGTGTATAAAAAATTAAGAGGTGCTCGGATTGGAAGCTATTGGATGAAGGTGTTTATTGTTTGTTCGATTCTGATTGATGTAAACTGAGATATAGATGAGTTTTTTGATCGATTTGATGGTTGGATTTGAGAAGAAAGAAGGTAGGAGATGGGATGGTAACTGTATATGTGAGTTGTGAGAGACATATGGAAAGATGGGGGCGGATTGTTATTGCAATTAGGGTTAGGTTATTATGAGTCTTATTAGGTTATAAGTACTCATTTTGACTGGATTTTTGTTATTGGGCCCCTACCGGGTTTTTGTTGGATGGACTTGTGCTGTTCTATTTACGATTTGGGCTCACAAGTTTAACACACAAAGTGATTTGGGCTGCAATGATTGGAAATTGAGGGACTAGACTTACGAATTGAATTATCAAAAGATATAATCATAATTTAATTTTTGGGTATATGTCTTGATAATATTTATAACGAGTGGTATTTTGGTTGTCACAAATTTTCACGGGGATACGGATACATTTTTTGACAAGATCGGGAAACCATTATCAAGTTCACTTAAAAAGTCAAAAGGCTAGTTTTGAGCATTTAACCGCAAGATGTGACTACGGCGATAATTCTTTATTATTTATTTGAGATTGAAGTGGGATTTCACGGGTGCGTGTACTTAGTTTCTCAAGATATCGGGGTTGGTTGGATGCAAGATTCTTCGAGATCCTTGTTTGAGCTTTTAACCTTTACAATGACAAAGACTTGAGTTGTCTAGTTATACATGATGTTTGGTGGTTCTGCCTGTATAGCTATCACTTTAAGGAGTTACGTTGTAGTGCTCAGTGTCACACAAAGTTGTGGATATTCAAGAGGTTATGTACATCTAATACTTGATGGTGCTAGAGTATAGAGTACATAAGGATTCGATAGTGGACGAACTCTCTACGCCGCTCTTAGTCATACATTAGTGCAAGTTTAAGTCACAAGTTCGGGCTATTTTACTTCGCTCTCAAGTTCATAATATTGGGTTTTCTCCATCAGCAGTCACTACAAAAAGCCGTCAGAACAATAATGGGGTTGGTAAAGAGTTGGTTGAGAAAAGTATAATGAGTAGAGATGTTTATCAACAGTTGATTCTCATGGGCTAATTATGGTACTTCCCACCTGTTTGGTTAATTGGACATATGGGGTTACGCTGCCTCCGATTCTCATCGTTAACATAGTGTGTATGCTTCCGATTTCAAACAAGGCATCGTGGGGGAAGATAGAATGGGTGTTCTTTGAGGTTGCTTGACTTCTTTGCGAAAACCCTCTTCTTTCACGAGTTTTGCAAACAGGGGGAAGAAATGAGACGGTCAGTGGTTCAAACGTCTTACTTTAGTGTAATCGTCTCAACTTTCACGGGTTGTTTTATGTGAAGTTACCTACATATGATGTTTTAACCGCATTATGATGCCTCATACACGGTCATATTATCGAGTATTCGTGTAAACACAGGTGATTATTATTCCGATAGACCGCAACAATCAGGGGGAAGAAGTAATATTTAATCTTTCGTTGTTTGTTTGGTATGAAGCATCTACATATGTGAGAAGATCTAGCTGATTTCTTGCATGTTACCCCCGAACGGAGCTTCCGTATTGAGCATAACCGTTATTAGTGACTAGTCAGATTTGCTTGGTGTGGTTTACTGTGTCATCTACAAATTCCGCTGCGTACTCAAAACTTCAAAAGTTAGAAGACTTGTTTACTACATCAAAGTTTCGAATCTGCTGAAGACGATTGTCAGTTTGCGGGGAAGCCAATTCAGAAACTTCGCCAAAAAGAAGTGTACGAAGAAGCTGCTAAAGACATGCAACATGAATTGGGGGGAAGTTAATCCATTTCATGCATATTACATCATTTGCCTACAAGTGAAGAAAAAGTTCTCAAGCCGAGGTACAAGATGAAGACAAAGAGCGTCAACTGCAGTCATCCTCAGCACTTGAAGAGCCGATGATAACCTTTCTTTATTTGTATTTGTACTTGTAGGAAATGTTGTAAGTAATCCCTTATGTTGCCCCATTGGGGGAAGATTGTTAGGACCTAAGTTTATGGTCCTAACACATAAATGGAACGACATTTACGGGATTACATTAGTTATCCTATTTAGCCAAAACACAAGGACTTGTTACGTAATATTCCAATAGTTGTTATGTGTTAGGCTATATTAGCCCTCCTAGACTTCACTAGGAGGGTGAGACTTTGTGTAATTTACTCTTTCTTTTTCACTATCAATAAAACACATAGTATTTCCCTTCTCTCTCTACTTTCTCTCACTATCCATGGAAGTCATCTTCTTCCATGTTACCCGACCTCCCGAATCCATAAATCTACAATAAAACTACGATCCAACAGAGGGATCTCAAGAGGCTTACAACCCCACCAGGCAGTGTACCTGACCAATGTAGTATAGTGTAGTGGTAAGTACGGGGGATTGATCGTTCTCCATAGGGAATAGTGTTCGTTAGGTATGAAAAGCTACTCTAATTAGGTCTAAGGGTGAGGGAAGATTATATTTGTATTTTTTATATTTTATGAAAGCAAGTAAAATCTCGGGTTTGAAGGAGTGGGCGGAATTAGTTGCTAGCCAACTAACCTAAAAAATACTATTGCAAATAAAATAAAATAACTAAAAACAAAAGGTTGTGAAACTTATATGGAGACAAGTGTGTTTACTTAGATTTCCTTACTCCCTAACTATCTTTTACCGGTTAGTTAGTGTGTATTAATTGTGTGGATGAAGGGTGTATTCCTTAATACCATTCGTGGGGTGGCGTACGTACTTCCCCAATTCTATAAGCTCCTACTTCACTTCTATGTCGAGCCGGCTATGAAGCTCCTAACATGGGATCATTAGAACTCGCTCATGCATTAAATACAACCATAATAACCTAGTACGCATTCGTTCATGTTTCTTAAGACGTTCAAGCAAGTTACCGTATAGGAGGTTAGCCAGTTTTCTTAAGCCTAACATCGATAAACAATCATCCAATACAATTAATAACACACCAGCAACCAATAATCAATAGTTAGGTTTCATTAGATCTAAGCAAACACAAGATAAATTTAGCCTAGCATGTTAATTGAAAGACAAGCATAAGATATAATTAACCAACACATAGACATATTGATTAATTTGAAGGAGACTTATCTTTAATTGAACATGGAAGAATCAAGGGTGAAAAACCCTTGAAAAAGCTGATAAAATCGTGTAGGGTTTGTTCCCAAAAAGTTGCACACTAATGAATGAAAAATAGAAAAGTATATATAGAAAATACACTCTGACGGCGTCAGCTTATACATCCTGACGCCGTCAGCTCGCCGCCATTAGGGTTCTCGGATCACCTAGATCCATCTCTGACGCCGTCACTTGTAAAATAGCTCTGGGCCGTCTCTTGTTAGCTTTACACCTGACGACCTACATCTCCTAACACCTGACGTCGTCAGGTGTTATTTTTACATTTTCTTCTTAGGGCGTCACGTATAGTCAGAATCTACTCATTTGTCTTGGTTGGCTGACGGCGTCACCTTGTGACTCTGACGCCGTCAGGAAGGATTTCCAGCATTCTTTTGAGACTTTGTCGTTTTCTTCACTTTATGCTCCAAAAACGTCCAAAATGATGTGTTTTCCAGAATTCTTCTCAAAAGTACCTAAAATGACAAAAGGAATGATTTAAGGCAATATTTGATCATATTAAAACAAATTAGGGCTTAAATGACCCCCTATAATGGGTACACTTTTCACCTCATCAGAGTACTGAATCTAGTTATGAGGAAACAACCGAATCTGATGAAGAACAAATACAAATGGTAAAGAATAGAAAAGGTAAAAAGATTGATTCTCATGAGAAAAAGAAGGGTCAATTAGTTGTTTCTGTTAAAAAGAATCGAAAAAATGATGAAGTGAGCAGTAAGCCAAAAAATCATGGGAAAATGGTTGTTGTGGAGAATAGAAATTATAACAATGAAAATGTCAGCTTACAAACAAGAATGTCTGCAAAAAATTTGAAAAAGATTATTGATACTAATACTAATGCACAAATGAAAGCTTTAGACGAAATGGGATTTGGAAATTTTAAGGCCGATTTCAAATTTAATTCTACACCAACATCTTTGGGTTTGTGGATTTTACAAAATTTTGATGTGGAAAAATGCTCTTTGACTTTGAGTAACAATAGGAAGATTAAGTTTACACGGGAACTCATTAATGATATTCTTGGAATCCTGATGGGGTGTTAGGTCATCATATTGTAAACACAAGTATAGATTTGATAGAAATGAGATGAGAAATAGAGTTTGGTTGATTAGATCAAATATGAAGAATAAAAGTGCAAGAGTTTCCTTATGATATTGAAATAACCAACAAGAGTAAGCATTACATAGATGTCCTATTTATAGGTGAAGAGCTAGGGCAACACTCCCTTCTCTTCCCTTCTCTAATTCGTATGGGCTGTAGGCCCATTGGACGAGTAAAGGGCTTACCCTTAAACATAACATGATTAAATAACTTAGCAACCTATTACAAATGATGAAATAACCGAGACTTGATGAAACGTTGATAAACTTAGGTTCTAACAATCTCCCCCTAAGGATCGGTTGTTGAAGAAGTGATGTTTGTCACGGTCATTTGAGGTTGCTTGACGTCTTCTGTCTTTGCACTTTAGTTGTAGCATTCATAGCTTTGGACGTCTTCAAAAATGATTATGCAGAAATAATTCATCGTTCTTAGTTCTTAACAATCTCCCCAGACAGAATGGGTGTTCATTGTTCTTTGTCGTTGATGAGATGGTGATCAATCTGATGTGGTAATCTGCCATTCGTCACATTCTTTGACTCCAGTGGATCTGCATCATTCCGACATGCTCATACATATTTGATGGTTGAAACTTTCATAAGTGAGGAGCTCTCTTTTCATATGTGAAGATTCTTTGTGTAGACGTAGAATCCTTCTTTAGACGGTGTGTTGCTTAAGATCGTTTGTCTTTANATGGGTGTTCATTGTTCTTTGTCGTTGATGAGATGGTGATCAATCTGATGTGGTAATCTGCCATTCGTCACATTCTTTGACTCCAGTGGATCTGCATCATTCCGACATGCTCATACATATTTGATGGTTGAAACTTTCATAAGTGAGGAGCTCTCTTTTCATATGTGAAGATTCTTTGTGTAGACGTAGAATCCTTCTTTAGACGGTGTGTTGCTTAAGATCGTTTGTCTTTATCACTTTGTAGATTCTTTTGACATGGAATCTATCTTTGACATTCATGTTGCGTCGATCTTCCATGAGAGCTTTCATTTTGTTGAGATGTAAGTATGAGCATGTGGAAGCCGGTGTTCAGGATGGTTGTTGTACCTGAAATGAAACAGTTAGCAATAAAACATCCGGTACTTACTGGTTTAGAGTTAGAATTTGTCAACAGCATAGTGTGAAGACTCCTTCTAATCCTTACCAAGGCCGTTCCTAATCGGGTACCCCCTAGAGGGCTTACACAGACATGCATACGCACACCCACGATTAGGTGAGTCGCTGGAGATTACCCCACGACTGTAGACCGTTTGAAACCATCGAACACACTAAGCGTAATCCACAAGGAATCACCGAAGTGACCTGCTATCAGGGCTGTTTGATGTTGACCCTGGCAGGATTTCCGTTCAATCATTCGAGAAGTACATAAGTAAATCCCTCATAAACGTTCAAGGCAGATTGCTAAGATCTGCGAAGGACTCGATAATTTATACTTAGTGTCCAATGATGCAAGACACTTAGTGTAGAAGATTTATGTGTTCCTAAGAGATCTTTTATGTTATCTCGTTCCTCGAGTTACAAGATTACATTTAGTATTTAAATTTTAAAAGCCTTATGTAATGTATTTATGTCATGATTTTATGAATTGTAATAGCTAGGGGGAAACTGTACACGAAATGAAACTTGTAATCCCCTAGCTAGATAAATATTGAGTGATAGCTTCATTTGGAAGTCATTAGGAG
>LBNU01032452.1:51393-61728 GCA_014162995.1 Artemisia annua
TTTGTGCATGTGCAAGATTTCAAGTTACTCCTAAAGAATCACATCTAAATGCAGTCAAGAGAATATTTAGATACTTAAAGCATCAGCCAAAATTGGGGCTTTGGTATCCTAAGAATTCACCTTTTGAGTTAGAGGCTTACTCTGACAGTGATTATGCTGGGTGTTGCTTGGATAGAAAATCCACAACAGAAGGATGTCAATATCTTGGAAATAGGCTGGTGTCATGGCAATGCAAGAAACAAACTATGGTGGCAAATTCTTCAACAGAAACTGAGTATGTAGCTGCTTCTAGTTGCTGTGGTCAAGTGCTTTGGATGCAAAATCAATTGCTGGACTATGGGTACAACTTTTTGAACACCAAAATACATATAGACAATAACAGTACTCTGTGCATTATTAAAAATCCTGTTTTTCACTCTAAAACAAAACATATTGAGATAAGACATCATTTTATTAGAGATTGCTATGAAAAAAAGTTGATTCAAATTGTTAAAGTCCATACTGATCAAAATGTTGCAGATCAACTTACCAAACATTTTGATGTGAGTAGATTTCAATATTTGATTGCAAGTATTGGAATGATCAATCTTTAAAAAAACTTATCTCTATGTGTTATTGTAAATTTTTGTAAAAGGATTTGTACTGTTATTGCTCTTACAAGTTTGTTGTCATTGTTAAAAGTGAATCTGCTGCTAAAGTCTACTCTGCTGCTAGTGGATACTCTGCTGCTGAGTTAGATTTTGCNCAAGTATTGGAATGATCAATCTTTAAGAAACTTATCTCTATGTGTTATTGTAAATTTTTGTAAAAGGATTTGTACTGTTATTGCTCTTACAAGTTTGTTGTCATTGTTAAAAGTGAATCTGCTGCTAAAGTCTACTCTGCTGCTAGTGGATACTCTGCTGCTGAGTTAGATTTTGCAATTTTGGACTTGTTTGTTTTGTGTTGTTGGACTAATCTTTTGCAGGATAAGTTAAGCATGGATGTGTGTGCAAAGTGTACAAGGAATAGATTATAACATAAAAGTAAATTTTATTCCATCATCAAAAGGAAGCACTACGCAGAAAGTACCAACGAAACACAAAAGAATCTACACCAAAGATATACTTCCTAACAAGCCAACTACATGGGTCCTTTCCCTTTGTCCTTTGGATCATGCTTCTTCTTCAAGTGCATATCCTTGGTCCACACCCTCTTGCAAGCAAGAGCAAGTACAACTTTGAGGGGAGGCCTTCTTGATGATTTTGGGGACTCAAGAACTGGAATAGAAGGCAAGGGAGGCATGTTAGACATAGCTGCTTGCAGGGCTTGAGTAAGGGCATTTGGAAGCTTCTTGGCAAGATCAGCAGTATCTTCCTCACGAGGAACCCTAGATGTTCCTTCCCCTCTTGAAGTACCCTCACCTCTTTGATTGGTGGGTGCTTGATAGTTTCTATGCCATGGAAGATAGGCAGCATTGATGTCATGTTTGAATTTTCGAGCCTGTTCTTTGGTTCTGATTAATCTACGGGGAGGACGGTATGGTGGCAAGTATGGTGGCATTGGCATGATGTCGTTTGGAGTATCAAACTCTGAGTCAGAAGAATCAGAGGAGTCAGAAGAGATGTTGATCACTTCACGTTTTGGTGCCATGTGATAATTTGGGAATGAGATTGATTTTTGAGGAGAAAGTGATTTGATTTAAGAAAAAGATTAGGGTTTGATTTGGTTTATAATTGGAAGTGATCGGATTTCCTTCTTATAAAGAATCAAAATTGGGGAAAATAATTAATGCGTAGTTGGTAATTACCATTAATTAGGAAAATAAATGGAAGGTTTGACTTTTTGATTGGTTGACCAAGAAATATTAAGATACAGTCAACTCTGCTGCTAGCCAAAACCATTCTGCTGCTAGTTATATGACTCTACTGCTGGTGGTGCTGCTACTTAAGGGTTCTGCTGCTCGGTTTAAAAGTGGAAGGGCGGTTATGTAACTTCCCAAATCAAGTTAAAAACCTAATTGATTCTCACAATTAGTTTTTATACGCTCCTAATTGACATAAAACCGTGCACAACCTTTCCATCACAACCTTAATCAGAAATCCCCAAATTCCCAAACCTTTCGATCATGGAGATTACACGCACTTGGGCTAGTGAACACAACAATATTGCACTTCTTGATGCAAACTCAGTAACAAATGAGTTTACAGAGATGGTGCATTTTCTTAATGCTAGTTCAATTAAGTATGCATTATCAGTCAACCCAACGATCTACCAATCTTATATCAAGCAATTTTGGGTTACTGCTAAGATCAAAACTCACAAGGGTGAAAATTATATTGCTGCTATGGTGGATGATCAGAAGGTGTTTGTGAGTGAATTCATAATTAGGGATACTCTTCTCTTTGATGATGAAGATGCTCCTAAGGTTCTGGTGAAAGCTGATCTGTTTGCTGGGTTACAAACTTTGGGATATGAGAGGAAAAACAATGGTTTAAAATTTCAAAAAGGTCTTCTCTGTTCTCATTATAAATTTTTGGTTCATACTCTTTTACACTGTTTGAGTTCTAAAACTTCTGGGTGGAATGAGTTCAGTGCACCCATAGCTTCTGCTATGGTGTGTCTGTGCAATGGAAACCCTTTTAATTTTTCAAACTTGATTTTAGAGGGTATGTTTAAATCACTGAGGGAGGGGGGAACTTATTTACTTTGTCCTAGATTCATTCAATTGATTGTTGAAAACAAAATCAAAAAGGTCANGGAATGAGTTCAGTGCACCCATAGCTTCTGCTATGGTGTGTCTGTGCAATGGAAACCCTTTTAATTTTTCAAACTTGATTTTAGAGGGTATGTTTAAATCACTGAGGGAGGGGGGAACTTATTTACTTTGTCCTAGATTCATTCAATTGATTGTTGAAAACAAAATCAAAAAGGTCAAATCACATAAGGCTATTTATGAGGCTGTACCTTTGGTGCCTAAAATGTTTGCATTTTTTATTAAAGATGGAAAAGGTTTTTCTGGCAAAGTTACACCATTTTTACCTTATATGGTGCAACTTGTGCAAAACAATCAGGGTGAAGGATCAGCAAATCCCACTGATTCCCAACACACACCCACTTTTGAAGATTTAAATGAAGTTTCCTCTCCACAAACTGAAAAGACTCAAACACATAGGACAACCTCAAAGGACACTGAGCATTCTCAGGCTAGTGTCAGGATGGAAAATCAAAATGAGACTGTCTTAGGTGATGGAGAAGGCAGATTGGAAAAGGCTGACACTACTGCTACTAGCTTAGCAGCAGAGCAGCACAGTGTTAACATCAATAAGACCCAATCCAAGGCAACATCTAGTGATAAAGGTTCTTCTGAACCAGAATCCAGTGATGGAAACCCTAGCCAAATGGAAATCATAGGGGGTTCAGGTGATCAAACTAGGTTTGATACTGAGCTTAAGTCCAAAGATTCACCTCTCAGGGAAGGTCACACATCCCAAAGTGATGAGGACAGATCTGTTACTAAGGAATTGATGGATGACACTGTACAAAATGACAATGTCCATGATTCACCTCTCGGACCAAGTAACACAGGTCGAAGTGATGAGACTAGTATGAAACAGTTTAATGAATTGATGGAAAAATGTACCACTTTGGAGAAAAGATGCTCATCTTTGGAGGAAACAGTTTCTGCACAATCCAAACAAATCACTAAAATGCAGAAACAGATGAAGATGCTACTCAGTTTAAAGAAATCAAGATCTTCAATCATCAAGAAATTTAAGAAAGTGGGACCTTTTAAGCATATTGGATCCTCTTCTCTACCTACTGCTATGGAGGTGGATGCTTCCAAACAGGGGAGGAATAATTTGGAGAAAACAGGGGAGGATAAAATTTTGGAAGAAAATGTTGCTGATGATGGTTTGGTATTAGGAGATGATATGGAGGTTGATAGTGCAGATGGTGAAAATGTTGCAAAGTATGTGGTTGCTGACAAAGAAGGGCATGAGGTTGTATTGGAGAAAATTGTGGAAACTTCAGAGTCAGTAGTAGATAAACTCAAAAGTTTGGAACCTGAACAACTTGTAAAGGCTACAGAATTGATGAGTGGGGCTTTAAAGGCTTTTGGAGATACTTTGAAAGACTCTGCTGCTGAATTTGCTGCAGATAACTCTGCTGCTCCAGACAACTCTGCTGCTCTAGAATTAGATGCTCCAAGTGTTGCTGATCAGTCTGTGGTTAATAAAGATTCTGCTGTTGGATACTCTGCTGCTCAAAAGACTGCTGCTGTAGGAACTATTGTTGATCCTGCTGCTAGTGCAAAAGGAGACTCTGCAGATGCACAGGGATCTGCTGCTGGATCTAGTGACAAAGCTGCTGCTGAGGCAATGGTTGAATTAGCAAAACAAACAGACCAACAACAACAATCTCAACAACAACCACCACCACCTAAATAGATTCAAACAACACAACCAACATCATTCTCACAACCAATTCATGTTTCTAAGTTGCCAACAAAGGGGGTATCTATCAGAGAGACTTCTGTTCCTTTCAAGAAACCAAAAGTTATTGCATCAGCATTTGACAAAGGTAAAGGAAAGATGGAAGAGCAACCTAAGGTTGATTCAAGTGATGATGAAGTAGATTTATCTCAGATTCCACCTGAATATTGGCCTAAGGACAAGCTTGAGAAACTTGATAGAGATGAAGCTTTAAAACTTCAACAACAAGAATACTTAGAGCTTGAGGAAGCAGAAAGACTTCAAGCTGAAAAAGTTGCAAATGATGTTAAGGCTTATGAAGCATGGGAGGATGAGCTGGTTAAGACTGAAGTTGAAATTGAGTTTTGTAAACTTGTGAAGATTGAGGAACAAGAAGTTCCTACATTTGATGTCAAAGCTTGGTTAAACACAGTTACTGCTAAGAAGAAGAAGGAAGTTGCTGCTGCTAGAAAGAAGAAAAAGATTCTCAAAGGGCCAACACCTCTACAGCAAAGAAGAAATCATCTTAACAAAGTTAAGAAATGGAAAATTGCTGTTCTAAGGGAAAAGACAGATTCTGAGATTTTTGAAATGTATCAACATGCTAGAACTGAATGTGACAGGTTCATTACTATGGGTTCTAAAGAAGATGAAGAGATTATAGCTAAAATGAACAGAAAGCTCAGAGGTGATAAGTCTACTAGTGAGCCTGAGAAAATCAAAGAGGATGAGAATGTTGATAAGTCTAAAGATGCAGAGCAGACTACAGCAGACATTAAACCTACTCCTATCTATGAAAGCAAGAAAAGAGGAACTATTCAGAAGACTTTTGCTATGAAAAAGAGGAAGGTTAGTGTTGCTGGCAGTTCAGATGTGGAAGAAGAAGCTACAAAGGAGATAACACAAGTTGAGCAGGAAAGGTTGATGTCTTTCACCACTTTGTCTACAAGAGTAGAACCAGAAATCTCCAATACAGTTCCTTTGGCAGCTAAACATCCAATTATCTCTTATGCCTTTAGAGTCAGAGATGGCAGTGAAGGGTATTGGGAGTTTAAGAGAACAAATGATATGTATTATGGCTTTATCAGATTCTCTCAAATGCTCAATCACATGGATAGAGATGATGTGTGTGATGTTTGGAGATTATACAAAGAAAGATTTGGGGATAAGCAGCCAGAAAATGATCATGAGAACGTTATCTATCATAATCTAAAGATAATGTTTGAACCTCATGCTACTGATAAAGAATGGTTTGAAATGAAAAACAAAAGGGTGAATAGATGGTATTTGTATCAATCTTGTGGAGTTCATGAAGTATCAGCTGGAGGAGTTACTGTGTTTCTTCTGGTGGAAAAAGATTATCCTGGTTTGAATGCTAATAAATAAATAATCACTGAAATGGTAAAGCCTGGATTCTTAATGCTTCAGAAACATTACAAGACTAATGATATGGCTTGTAAGTTAGTGTAGAAGTATGAGCAGATTCTAAATTCTAAGAAGTAAGTGTTTGGAAGCATCCTCTTTGTGATTATTTGTGCTTAAAAGAAACTTGATGATTTAGGAGGTAAATATCAAGTTTAGGGGAGGATTGTTGGGTTTTAGGAACTCTGCTTCTTAATAAAGTCAATCTGCTGCTGAAGATCACTCTGCTGCTGAAGATGACTCTGCTGCTGGAAATTGCAAGACTCTGCTGCTCAGAGTTTATTATAGTAATGAGTCGTGTATTTATAGTAATGATTGTATTAAATATTCTATAGGTTTAGAATATCTTTTATTTGTGTAAGAAGTCATTGTAAACCGTGTAGGGTTCCTTGTCTATAAAAGGAGATCCCTAGGGTTAGAGAATGTACGTGTATTAGAAAAGTCAATTCACTTCAAGGTTGTAAAACCCTAGCATTGTAAGATTGCTCGTACTCAATATATTGAAGTGTTTAAGTGTGAAGTAAATTGTTCTTGTGTTCATCTTAAGTTAAACAATATATTCCGCGTGTTGTTTAAGTTATAATCCAAGTCAGATTCTATACTAGATCGTTTGCTCAACTGGGATCAACAGTCTTTGTACCCCAAACTAGGTTAACCCCTGAGCAGATTTTTTGGGCCTTAGATGTTGAAAAAATGAAAGCTGAACAACTTATGGCCACCACTCCCCTTAAGTTTGCTACCCCAACGGTGTATCCTCCCAATACACCTATGAATCTAGTTCAGATAGCTCTTCCCACTCAATGTAAAACTCTTATTAGCATGTATGTTCAAACTCAAATGATACAAAAGCACATTAAGCTTCGTGATAAACATAGTGATAAGGATACAGGTGTGCCTAAAACTAATTTTCTTAGGAACGTTAGTGCCTCTCAACCTGCCTTATATGACTTTAATGTGATGCTTAAGCCCAATCATGATCCCCCTGATGTGTGTGATACAGAAGAGATTGATGAAATTGAAACAGAAAATAGGAAAAGACTTGAGGATAAGATGAAGGATCCCACGAGCATTGAAAAGCGTGTTAATATCAAGCCCCATAAATACTATGAATAGAACCGATTGACTGTCTTTGTACCCCAAACTAGGTTAACCCCTGAGCAGATTTTTTGGGCCTTAGATGTTGAAAAAATGAAAGATGAACAACTTATGGCTACCACTCCCCTTAAGTTTGCTACCCCAACAGTGTATCCTCCCAATACACCTATGAATCTAGTTCAGATAGCTCTTCCCACTCAATGTAAAACTCTTATTAGCATGTATGTTCTGTATCAAATGTTTGCGGATTTTGAAAAAACATGTAAAAAGAGGATAACTCCAACGGGAATTACTAAGGGTGAAAGGGGTTTTGAAGTTACAAAAGAATGCTATCTCACAGAAGTCATTCCGTTTTTTAAACAAATCAAAAACCATTTTGAATACATGGAAACGTCTCTTAAATCAGAGATCAATGAAATGAAAGAGGTGTTTAAAAACCAGGAACGTGAAGGAAAACAAACATTAATAGATCTTCAACATAGTGAAAATTGCAAGGAAGAATGCTCTCATCATGAACGATAATTTAATTGCGATGTGCATTGCTCAAGATGTGTTTTATAGTGCTACTGATTCATCCTTAACTGCTTCCCAATTTCATGAAATGTCTGTTACATTAAAAGTTTTCCAGAATCGTGTTGTTGAGCTTGAGGGTGAGAATTTTAAACTGCGCGAAAAAATTCAAAAAGATGATCATGATAACATGGTCAAGTAATTTTCAAAACTAGAGGTTGATAATCTTAACTTGTAATTAAGATACCAACATCTAGAAGAAAGTATTAGAAACTCAAATGCCAAGACATCTTCGGATGCTCCTGAATTTGATGCATATTTTGAATTAGCCAAACGGGATGAAAGAATTCAAGCTCACACTAACACGATTCGGAAACTGAAGCTTCAAATTGCACAATTAAAGACGAATAAATGTGATGTGATTGATAATAAATGTGATGTGATTGATACCCAGAAACCTCAGTGTTTAGATTCTCAAAATCTTCAAAAGGTCATTTACGACTTGAAATATGAAAATGATTGTTTTCAAGCAGAAAACTCTAAGATCAAACAACATTTCAAAGAGTTACATGATTCGATTAAGATCACACGTGATAAAAACAATGAAAAGATAACTTCTTTGCTTAAAGAGAATGAGAATCTAAAGACTCAGGTGAAAGGGAAAATGCCAGTCACTGCATGTGACTGCAGTCTCACCAAGGTTGCTAAAGCAAAAAGAACTAATGTTGATGCCATTAATATTCCTCTTCCCCTTAGGAATAATGTGTTTGTTCATAGTGAGTATCTTAGGTATCTTAAGGATTGCCTAGATATCCTTTGCGAGACCATTGAAGAGGTTAGAATGGTGAGACCTACGGACATTGGCATCCGTGATGTGTATTATCTCACCACCAGATTATATGATTAATTCTACAGGAGTAAAAGTTGTCACTAATGCTAGCGGGTCAAAGCCTAGTTGCAATACAAGAATGATAGGACTTCGCCAGCTAAAAGTGCTCAAGGAAAAAAAGTAGAAGACCACATTAGGAACAATAAGACTGATCTGAATGTTGTGAATCGTGTTGATTCTATTATTAGCTCTAGGCGTATTGTAATTAATTCGAATTCTAAAACCATTTGTGAGATCTGTAATAACTCGTTAAATTCTGGTAATCAGGATGTGTGTGTTAAGACATGTTTGAATGCTTCTAAAGTATCCCCTGGTTGTCATGCTGTTTATTATAATCGTGTAAAACATGTTTGGAAAGCAACAGGAAGGAAGTTTACTAATGTTGGCTATCAATGGAGACCNGAATCGTGTTGATTCTATTATTAGCTCTAGGCGTATTGTAATTAATTCGAATTCTAAAACCATTTGTGAGATCTGTAATAACTCGTTAAATTCTGGTAATCAGGATGTGTGTGTTAAGACATGTTTGAATGCTTCTAAAGTATCCCCTGGTTGTCATGCTGTTTATTATAATCGTGTAAAACATGTTTGGAAAGCAACAGGAAGGAAGTTTACTAATGTTGGCTATCAATGGAGACCCACTGGAAGAATAGTGTCTATAGGAAGTCAATGCCCCTTTGCTAAGCAGTCTAATCCTAAGTTCTACAACATTAGCATTTGGAAGAATACTGGCAGGACTTTTCCTATAGGAACCCAATGCGTTAACCATAAGTCTAGTTCCCCCGAATGTAATAATAGGACTAAGGGTGCTACAGTAACTTCCTCTTCTGTTGCAACTAAAAATGCTTGCACTAACCAATCAGATCCCACTTATGGTTGGGGATCCACGTTTGTCAGTTATCCATATTTGTCTGGTTTCAAATGCAGGTCGTACAAATCGCCCTGTGGTATTTGGACTCAGGCTGCTCAAAACATATGACTGGAGATCGCTCGCGGCTTAGAAATTTCATGAAAAAGTTTATCGGGACTGTTAGATTCGGGAATGATCATTTTGGTGCTATAATGGGTTATGGAGATTATGTGGTTGGCGACAGCGTAATTTCAAGAGTATATTATGTAGAAGGGCTTGGGCACAATTTGTTCTCCGTTGGTCAATTTTGTGATTCAGATCTTGAAGTAGCCTTCAGAAAACACACATGTTATGTTAGAAGATTGGACGGTGTGGATCTTCTGAAAGGCAGACGTGGCTCAAACCTCTACACTATATCCATTGAAGATATGATGAAGTCATCACCAATCTGTCTACTATCTAAGGCTTCCAAGAACAAGTCATGGTTGTGGCATCGTCGTTTGAACCATTTGAACTTCGGTACCATCAATGAACTCACACGTAAAGACCTTGTTCGAGGAATGCCCAGGCTAAAGTATGAAAAAGATCATCTATGTTCCGCTTGTCATCTTGGTAAAAGCAAGAAGCATACTCATAAACCCAAAACTATCAACACCATTATGGAAGTTCTTCATACCCTTCACATGGACCTCTGTGGTCCAATGAGAGTGCAAAACATATTCGGAAAGAGATATGTGTTAGTGATCGTTGATGACTACTCTCGGTTTACATGGGTTAAATTCCTCAGATCCAAGGACGAAACACCTGAAATCATCATCAAACTAATCAAGCAGCTGCAAGTTGGACTCAATAAAACTGTCAGATTCGTCCGCACAGATAATGGAACTGAGTTTGTCAATCAGCAACTTACTCAATTTTATGAAGATCTGGGAATCAGTCATCAAAGGAGTATACCTCGAACACCTCAGCAGAACGGAGTTGTTGAAAGACGAAACCGTACACTTGTAGAGGCCGCACGAACTATTCTAATTTTCTCTAAAGCTCCTATGTACCTCTGGGGAGAGGCAATTGCAACTGCTTGTTACACTCAGAACTGATCACTGATACATCCTCTA
>LBNU01032453.1:4777-31618 GCA_014162995.1 Artemisia annua
AGAGATCGCCAAATTTCCTTGGCGGTTTTACAAACATGGACCCTCTCGAACTCCTTTCGAGGGAGAGCGTTATAGATTAACATCTTGGCTTCATCATTCTTCACGAGCTTTTTCTTTTCATCATCCTTTAGATCGGAGTGTGGTTTTTCAACTAACAACTTCGTTTCGGGGTCTTCCACCATGAACACAAAGTTGCCATTTTGAATAATTTCCCACAAATCAAGATCCTGGACCTAACATAGGTCTCAAACCGAGTTTTACAAAAACAAAACCCATCGGTTTCTAGCAAAGGTGGTCTTTGCATAGAACACCCCTCCGCATAGTTCTCTTGAGCCATGGATCTATACTCAACTTTACCAAAAATCTTAGTTAGGATTTTAGATTTTTGGAAAAGAAGTTTTTGACTTAAAACGACTTCTCAGGAAGGTTTTAACGCTCAAAAACTTGAGTATTCAGCTCTGATACCAATTGTAGAACCGTAGAGGGGGGGTGAATACGGTTTCTTCGGCTTTTTAGATCTTTAAAAAAACTTTAAGCCAAGAAGAACACCAAGTGGTTTAGTCAAGAACAACCACTATCACACACACAATTCAATGTATATAAAGCGAGTAAAAGACACCACGATATATACTGGTTCGGGATGGGGGGTTTATACCATCCGTACGTCCAGTTGCGAATCCGCGACTCCGATACTATTCACTAGTATAATCCTTTCGGTGGATTACAAACCGTTACAATTCACTCCACCGATATTCCCTAATATCGATGCTCACAAAGAAGGAGTTACTCACCAACGGTATTCCGCCCTCGGAAACCACCCAAAAGAATCTCACGATTTGACTTTACCTAAGTGTCACAAAGACAACTACCAAACTTCCACCCGGAAGTATCAAACCCCAACTAGATCCCCAATGATCTAGGCTTGGTCACAAAGACAAAAGACTTCACTTACAAACAATTGAATGATAGAATAAGTGTTTGTTCAACCAAGTCCTAACCTAACCTAGAGACTCGATTGTAATAGAAATGGTATAAGAAGAAGACCCTCGACACAATCACAAGAGTGGATTAAGTTCTTGTTATTCTTCCCTTGCAAGGAGATGTGTTCTTTCAAAGATGTTAGTATGATAATCAAGAACACAAGATTAGAGATAGAGAGATTAGAGAGTGTTTAGAGAGAAAGAATCTAGAGAGAAAGAAGAATGGCAAGGGGTGAGGAATACAAGAGGCAAGGTTGGGTATTTATAGGCCAAGACCCAACTTGGGAAAAATTTACCGAGGCCGGCGCGCTGCCCACGCGTCAACGCGTGGGTGACGCGCCAGAACCTCTGTAACATTTTTCCCAAAACTTGGGTGTTGGTCTTTTAAATACCTAACCTTGCTAAACCCCCAATTGTACTTCACACTAAACCTTAACATTAATCAATCTAAGGTTTACCAACTCAAATAGCCAATTTGAAAAACATTTTGTGAAGTAGTTAAAGAGAAAACAAATTACCAAGGGTATAAGAGATAGAAAAGGTAATTTGGAAGGGGTGTAAATGTAATTCCTCACATGGCATAAGTGAGAAGAGAATATGCCATGGTATATTCCACAAGGGAAGGGTTAAGGTGTAACTATGGTTAGGGTTAAGGGTTTAGAAGGTTTAGAGGATAACCATGGTTAAGTAAGAAGGGGTTAAGTTAGAAAGTTAACCATGGTTGGGTTGAGAAGGTTTAAGTGATCATGTTGGTTAGGTTAAGAGATAACCAAGGTTGGGTGTTGGTGATGGAGGTTAACCAAGGTTGGGTTACAAAGGAATATTCCAAAGGGAATATGCTTTGCTTGGAGAGAAAGGGTTAAGGTATGAAAGTAAGGGGTAGAATGTGTAAGTGTGTGTGAAGAAGGTTTGTGAGGGAAGTGTGTGTAATTTGAATGTAAAGTGGGTATGTGAGTAGTGTGTGAAATTTGAATTGTAGTGTGTGTAGTTTGAATTTGTGTGGGAGTATGTGAGAATATGTGTAAGAATGTGTAAGAAGGTGTAAGTGTGTGTGAAGAGGGTATGTGAGGGAGGTGTGTGTAATTTGAATTTGTGTGGGAGTATGTGAGGGGACAAGAAGTACAAAAGGGTGATGTGTGTAAGGAATATGTAAGGGAATATGTAAGAGTGTATGGGGAAGAGGTAATAGTGGTTTAGGGTTTGAGAATGGTGGTTTTGGGTTTGATGGTTTTGAGTTTAATGGTTTTGTGTTTGATGGTTTTGGGTTTGATGGTTTTGTAGGAAATGGTTTTGTAGGAAGTGGTTTTGGTTTAAATGGTTTTGGGTTGAGTGGTAATTTGTTGAAAAAGATAATTAAGAAAATATTAAGAATGAAATAAAGAGAAGATTAGTAAATAATCTAATTGTCATTAAGAAGAAAGAAATTTGACAATTAAGATTATAGGTTGAGAAAAATCATAAGTTACTTATATACTCAAGTAACAATACGTCGAGAACCCATAGTTTCATATCTCGTGACTTTCCACGACTCGACGTTCTCAACTAACACCTTGGTGCAAACAAGTCAAGTGCTTTGCCGATATATAAAGCATAACCCAAGTGGGAAAGGATGCATTTACGCAAAGTGACCTTGGACTTAGTTTGACCAATAAGGGAGTAAACCCGTTACGTGATTAGAGAAGACGTAAGCACGGGATATGAGCATATGGATGCTTTCACGTATTGTTACATGAAATATATAAGCTCCCTAAGTTTAGAAAGGCCTTGGCTAGAGGCAAGTGTTAGAAAACTTGAGTTGGTGTTTTTCCCAAAGTGGGTGCTTTAAAAATAGGATCTCTCTAATCTCAAAACTCGTTTCGAGTGTTCTCAATTAAGCACATAACATATTCATACCTGAATTGAAAGATCCACATTTGTCAGGTAAGGGGAAGACCGACTTTGAAAATTCGCCAAATTCCATACAGTCCCCTGGCGCGTCCCCGGCGCGTCAGCGCGCCAGCAGCAGACATGGAATTTTGCGATTAGGCTACCGTTGACGTTTTAAGTGTTTCGAAGGTTTATTTGTCATCATCAAAACATTAGGAGATCTTGATCATGTTGCCTCAACATGATAGATGTTGTTCTTTTTAATAATTTTATTATAATGTAATTTTTGGGTTCTTTATGTTTACATATTGTTTATAATTACAAAATATGAAAACGATCTATGTTTGACAAAGTTAAATATAAGTAAAATTCGTTTATTGCATGTGTATCGTTTTTTAACAATATAAAAGTGAATCAAATGTGCGATTAAAAGTTGTGACCTTTCAATGTAAACATAGTGTATTTTCATGGTCTATAAATACAAAAGTTTAACAAATAATTTCCACCATCTTCTTTATATACGAAAATCGAATTTTACTCTAAATATTCAATGGCGTCTTCATCATCAAACGCTGCCTCCCAGAAAAATAAACGACCCAGGGACGATTCTATTCCTCCTATGCCTGAGAAGTACAAGATTTTCGATATACCCCAGCATATATGGGATAAATGTCATTCTGGAGTTTATGGACATGAACAAACAATGATTGAACTTTATAACAAGTGTATAAAGATTCTTGAAAAACATAACAAGTCGGATGAGGCGGCGATACGGGACAAACAGAAGAAGATTGAAGATCGAAATACAAAAATAGAAGAAATATAAAAGGATATTGTCGATGTCTATAAAAGGATTGAAAATAGTTCGTTTATTTAATAATATTTCATTTAATTTATTATCGACAATGTTATTTAAATAATTTAATAAATTATTTGGACGATTTATTTTTTATGCTTTTTATTTTATTGCATGTGTATGTTATCGAATTTATTAGCATTGATATTTAAAAATCTAATTATAATATTATGATGTTTGATACAATTTAGAGTTAGATGTTATCATATCATTGGTGTCATAAGGTTATGATTTTGAATAAAATATAAAAGTCGATCCTAGTTTAATTATTTTTAAGGAAAACATTTTTGAATATTGATGAGTGTGTAAATACTCATCATTTTTGTATCATCTGAACTGCCAAAACATCCAAAAACACCCAATAATGCATCAAAATAGTGAAAATATTCCAAAAGTGTGTTTTATATGTTTCAGATGCTAAATGTTTAAAAACAAATGAAAAACGACCAAAGTTTGCATAATTGGCAGTTTCAGTCCCTCAACTATTAAGAATTGACAAAACTAGTCCCTAAGCACTTATTTTAAATAAAAAGTCACCAAAGGTCCTTTTGAAATCACAAATAATCATATTTAGTCCTTTGGTGGAAAGTTTGGCAAAATTACAATTTTGGTCCCTCTACTTTCAAAATTGGCAGAAATGGCCCCTAAGCAAATATTTTTGAATGAAAAAGTCTTTTATGGTCCTTGGAAAGTAAAAGTTATCACAAATGGTCCTTGGGTGTGAAATTTGGAGAAATTACATGTTTAGTCCCTCAAGTTTCAAAGTTGGCATATTTAGTCCCCAGGAATTTCATTTTTTGAGAAAATACATTAAGGGTCCTTGGGAAATGATAAATTGGCAAGATTGGACCTTATTGGAAAATTTGGGAAAATGCATGAATGGTCCCTGAATTTTCAGCATGTGCAAAACTAGTCCTTGGGCTAATAAACTCTATAAACCAAACGGGCCTATGCAATTTACTAACCCAAAACCAAACAGACCAACCCTTTTTATAAACCCAAAATCCCAAAACAAACCCAACATAAACATAACCCCACCCCTTGTCCTGGTCCAGTCCATAAGCCCAACACCCCCAAGCCCACTAACCCTTTAAATAAAAACACCCCCCGTTCCCACCTTATCCCTTCCCTCTTCTTCCCCACTTGACACTGCAACTCCCAGACCTTATCATCTCCACCCCCACCTTCTCCACTTGCCACCGCCCAAACCTAACCCTCTCACATCCACAATTAATGCCACCGCCCCCCAATTGCACTCCAACAGACCCAATTGGTATAAACCCCATTTTCCCGCCAAAATGCCAATCAATGGCTCAGATGAATTTGAGGGATCCAAAGGCTGGAAATTGATGGGAACAACTCACAAGGACCCACTAAACCCTAGAAGCCAATATAAAAGAAGAAAGAAGACCAGAGGAAATATTATTAGTGTAGCTTTAGTGTAGTTTAGTCGTATTTAGTTTAATTTCCCTTTTAGTTGTAATCCTTAGTGTAAACAGTTTGTAGTCAGTATTTGTGGTGTAATAACAACTTTATTAACCATCAATTCCAAGATTCTCTTTTCAGATTTTGTATTTTCAAGTAAAATTTCCATTTTACCTTAATGAAGTTAAAAGTTGTTTGTTCTTGATCCATAAGCTCATATAAGCTTAATATAAAGCTTCTGTAAGCTCAAAATAGTGAAAATTCCAAGTTTTACCTAGAAACAGAAAAATACAAAAAAAAAATAAGAAAAATCAAGAAAAATTAAAAAAATAAAAAAAGAAGAAAGAGGAGAAGAAGGTGATGTAGAGCTGAATTCAGATTGGATTTGGGTATTAGTGAGTCTGTGGAGGCTCAATAGGTGGTCCTGGTTCTAGTTTCTCTTGTTTATATTCTATCTTGGATGGCATGAAGTAAGAACTTTTCTCATTTTTCTAGTTCTAGTATTCCTCAGTTTATTGATTGTTAATTTATGCTTATTTATGTGTATTAGATCATATTAGATTGCTACTATTCTGTTTCTAGTTAAATTTTCTTGTCTTGCTTTGAAAATCTCACAACTGCCAACATTAAGGGGTGTTTGGAATTAGGTGATAAGCTGTGTTTGGTGTTGTATTCAGTTTAGACTGAATATATAGGGGTAGTGTAGTGCAGAGATAACATAAAATTCAGTGTTCTTGCATTAAAAGTCAAAATCACATCTCATCTTCATTTTAGCATAACTGTTATGGTTTTAGGATGCACAATCTTTATAACAGGTACAATAGTTGTTAATTTAGTGTAATCTAGTCTAAATATACCTTATAACATCATATATAATCATTTGTGACAGATCAAACCTCATAATAGTCAACTTTAGTGTTTTACTAAAAAGTCAAAAAGTTCAAATGCAAAAATGGGACAATATTTAAGTCAATGCACAGGGTTCAAAAGAGGTTGAGAGTGGATATATTTTGTTGTTTTGTATTATTTGGTTGCTAGTGAACCTGAATCAAGAAAAACTTTGGGTTTTAGAGGTCATTTGCTTACCTAGTTTTAGCCTTGAACTTGATCTGTTGAGCTTTGAGGTACCCTGCTCCTAGCTTTTTCAGATTTTGACCCACTTTCTTGGACTTATATTTTGTTCATTACTTGAGTGCTTGTGGTGATTTTTGATGTTGTGGATAGTTGATTGTACTGTCTTGTTATACATATGCCTTATTTGCTCCTTATAGCTTATTTTCTTGCTTATTTTGGCCCACCAAACTGCTCAATTGGAACCCATAGCTGCTAAATGCAACTCAGTTCCACTGAGTTTGTTTGAATTTTGATCTCTTGCTTGTTGTTTTTAGTCTATTTATGTTAATTTAGGTCTGTGAAAACTTGTGTTTATGCTGGTTATAGCTTGTGTGTCCTATCTTGCATTTGCTCATTTCAAGTACTCATTTTGCACCCTTGTTTCTGAACCAATTTCCTTAGACCACCACAAGCTCAATCCTTGAGCTTATTGCCTGTTCTTTGGTGTTCTGAGAAGCCCTCTTGGCCATCTTGCTATGCATGTGTTCATTTTCTATTTTTATGCTTATTTGCTTACTTAACCAAGGTCTTCAAATCATCACCACTTGCACATTTACACTGAGTAGTCAGTGTAAAGAGCCAAGTTCATAAGCCCCTTGTGAGCTTGTTAGTGGACAATAGCTTGTGTAAGTTGGCTTTTTGGAAAGCCCAACAAGCCATCTTCTTACCTCAGTGCTCAAAGTTGGTTTTCTAGCTTATTTGATAAGCTGGATTTGGCTCACAAAAAGCCTGCAGGTCTGTTTGATCACTGTGGGATTTGGATTTGCCCATTTTCAATTTGTGGCTTATTCAGTACAATCTCCTTGTTGTTTTAGCTTCTTTCAAGCATAACTCACTTGCTCCTAGCTTATTTCAGCCCTGGTTTAGCTTTTAGCTTTATCTATTAGCTTTTTCAAGTTTAAAATATCCTGTGTAGCTTATTTGGTGTACTGTTGGGAAAATAAGCTCAAGCTGAGCTTATTTGTGATTTCTAAAAAGTTTTCCTTTATTAAAGTTGGTTAAAATCAGTAGTGGAATAGTTTTCAAAAAGAAAATTTCAAAAATCATCACTTTTTAAGAAAAGTGATAACTTCTATTTAATATAATTTAGCTTTTTAATTTTTCTTTTCAAATTTTTGTCAAGTACTTATCTGTTTTTATATTTTTCTTAAATTCCTAGTATATTAAAGTATTTTTAGGATAAATTTCAGATCTTTCCCTTTTCATTTAATATTTATTGGAATTAATATTAATTTAATTAATAATTAATCAATACTAGTAAATTAAATAGTTTTGTTAATTTTTTGCTAAACAGTAGTATCTTTTTATATTTTTCCTAAGTTCTATATAATATTTAGCACTTCTGGTAATTTTCCCATAATTTCTACTGTTCATTTGGTAATTTCTAGGTTTAATTTTATTTAAAACAGTTTTAATCCAAAAACCAAAAAGAAAAAACTTAAGTGTCTAAATTTAATCTCAGATCCATTTTTATAATTTTGCTAGCTTGTACACATTATTTAGATTCAGTAAAAATTGGATTTGTAATTTTCTCTGTTAATTTACTATTATTCTCATTTAAATTAGTTTAAATAGTTTTTAATTAATAATTAAGTAAATAATTAATAAATAGTGTAATAATAGTTTTTATATACTTTTTATAATTTTTTAAAGTTCCTGTATTGGTTACTTAGTTTTATAAAATATTTCATAATTTTCCAAGTCATTTTTAGTATTAATAGTAATTTAAATTATTTAAATTAGTTTAATTAATATAATTAGTAATTAATTAATATTAAATTCAAAAAAAACAAAAATATTTAATTTTAATTTTTACATTTCTTTTAAGTTATTTTAAAGGTTTAGAAATTAATTTTGCAAATTTTTAATGTAATTTTGTAATCTTAATCTTTTTTTAGATTTGTTATAAATTAGTTTTTATTAACTTTTTAAATAGTTTTAGTAATTAATTAATATTTAAATATTAAAATAATCAAAATTATAATTTTCTTTTTAATTTAATTTTCTTTCAATTTTATGTTTGTAAAAGTTTCATTTTTACCCCTTCTAGTTTTTAATTGTTCAAATTTAACCTTTTTCCGTTTACATAATTAGTCTGTTTGTATTAGGTTTTCCCCAAGCCTAATTCCAAGCAATCATTAGTGTAAAAATCAATCAAAATCTTTATCTGGTTACTATTCCCAATCACTCATTCCCAAAACGTTTTCTCAAACACAATTTCAATCTCGCTGGGACTTAACGACCCGTGAGAACACTGTGCTTTCAACGGATCATATATTGATCACTCTCTCCCTCATTTGACTTAGTTGACAACACCTGGATAACTGGTTAGTTTGGGAGGAGTCAAATATAATGATGACTTTATTTTGTAGTATAATACGGATATGTTTGTTATTTTGCAAAAAATATATTTTTTTTTAAATAAACAAAGTTTATTTTAAATTATGTGATCGAAAAGTGGTAGATGTTATTCTTTTAAAAGATTTTATTATATTTGTAAAAAACTATGTTCTTTAAATTCACGAATTATATTTGTAAGACATTATAAGATGTGTTTACATAACAGATACACACACATAATATATGATAAGCCTTAATGTTTCGATAACATGTATGCTATTTTATGGTAATAGATAAATTATTTTGATAACATATATGATATTTTATAGCAATATAAAAATACGGTATACATTATTTTCTTTAATTTTAAAATGTATTAACGTTAGGACAGATTTTAATTAATTAAATTTTACAATAATATATAAAAACAATATCTTCTATACATTTATGATTTGTAAATTATGAATTATATTTCTAAAAAAATAGAATATACGTTCATAACATATATACATACATAATATATGATAATGCTTAATGTGTTAATAATATATGTACTATTTTATAGTAATAGATAATTTATTTTTAACACAAATATGCTATTTTATAGTAATAGATAAATATGGTATACCTTGGTCTTTTTAAATTTAAAATATATTTATTATAGGTATGCGTGATTTTGAGATTAATATAATGTTAATAAAGTAAAGACTTAAAATTTTTGGTTATTTATAAAGTGTTTTAGAAATTTTATAGTAACACATAATTTATTTTGATAACATATATGCTATTTTATAGTAATAGATAGATATGGTATACCTTTTTCTCTTTAAATTCAAAACATATTTATTATTATATGCATGCATGATCTCAATATTAACATAATGTTAATAAATTAAAGACTTATAGATATGCATTATTTTTTGAAGAGATTTGTTATACAAGTTAAAGCTATAAATAATGATATACGCATCCAACCTAAAACATAAATTAGGGTTTGTAAATTACCTTTAAAAAAAAATGCATAAATTATTTTGATAGTATATATGCTATCTTATAATAATAGATAAATATGGTATACATTATTATCTTTGAAGCTATCAAATATTTATTAAGATATGCTAGGTTATAGATTATACAACTTCTCACCATCTATAAAAACTCATTAAACTTAAAACATGGTTTAAATTTGTATCTCATTCACATTTTCGTTTAACAAAAAAACTTGTCAATGGGTCGTGAGTTTTTTTCCGCATCGCAGATTTCAAAAAAACGCCCAAGAAGTGCTTCTCCACCCAAAAAAACGTCATCAAGTTCAGAAAGAGGTCAAGGAGGTGTAAGGTATCTTCTACCAATAGTATTAATTTCTCAGCTAAGGAGAATAATAACATTGATGGAAGTAGAAAACCTAAGTGACACACAACGGGTATTGGAATGTAACCAGGCGATCGAATTAAGAAAGAAAACAATTTTAGAATACCAAGAGAAGATAAATTCAGAAAGAGTCAAACGAGTTGTAACGTATCTTCTACCAATAGTATTTATTTCTCAGTTAAGGAGAATAATAACAATGATGGAAGCAGAAAACCTTATCGACGAACAACGAGCATTGGAATGTAAACAGGCGATCGAGCTACGTAGGAAAAAAACACTAGAGTACCAAGAGAAGATAAAAGATGTTGAGAAACAAATTAATAATTACAATTGTTCCTAATTTCTTTTGTACGTGGTAGTATGTCTTAATGTATGTTTGTTTGAATGCTTTCGTTAATGAATTAATACATAATTTACTATAATTATGATTATCAAAACTGAATCTTTAGCATCAAGCCATAATAGTCTCCAGTTTGTTTCCCATTTCTTTAAATTGAATCTTTAGCATCTTAAGAATGCCTTTGTTTGATTTTCACATGATGTAAATGTTTACGAAATATAAAAAGTTTATGTTTTTTGTTTTGAAAAGTTAATCACATCCCATTTATAAAAATTGTTTGGTTGTAAATTTAATGTAATATGTTTACGATATATAATTTACACAACATTATATGATTTTCTAACGTTAACAAATGTGGTTTTAAAATCAACTATCGATCCATGGTGCCAAGTAGGATCTAAAGCCATTGCTTGATACAAAATTTATAGAGACATCACTAACAAACTAAAATTATCTATTATTTTTTGATGGGTATAGGGAATGCCAGAATTTATAAAGATGGTAAAGGTGCATTTGTATAAAATATGCACGGTTGAAATATTCAATAGAAGAAGATTAATGATTAAATGCAGCATCATATTCTTTTCGTATTTTTTACATCTAATTTACATTCAAGTATTTTTTTTTCCAGAAAACAATGTTTGTGTTTATGTTTATGTTTCTATTATGGTGTTTTATATTATTTATTTTATACATGCTGGATATTATAAATATGACACGTGCATTGTGTAACTTTGACATATTTATCAAGGTTTATATAAATAGCTTCAATATTAATGCATGTATTGTCCGCAAATATACAATTAAGTTTATTATTGAGTTTAATAACGTTTAAAAAATAAGAATTCCATTGTTAAAAACTTCAAATAGTCGTATAATGATGCGTGGGCTTTGCAACCTATGCACTTAGGTTTTACCTCTCAAGGGATCTTGAGAAGCTTACAACCCCCACCAGGCAGTGTACCTGACCGATGTAGTATAGTGAAGTGGCAAGTACCGAGGGATTGATCGTTCTCTCGGGAAATAGTGTCGTTAGGCTTGAAAAGCTACTCTAACTAGGTCTAAGGGTTGAGGGATGAGTCTTTTTGTGTTTTTATATTTTATGAAAGCAAGTAAAAATCTCGGTTTTGGAAGGAGTGGGCGGAATTAGTTGCTAGCCAACTAACCCAAATATCTACTTTTGCAAATAAAATTAAATAACAAGAAAATTAAATAGGTTGTGAAACTTATATATGAGAAATATGTGTTTACTTAGATTTCCTTACTCCCTAGCTATCTATTATATGTTAATTGGTTTGTTGTGATTATGTGGATGACGGGTTGTATTCCTTTAAACCATTCGTAGGGCCGTGTACGATCTTCCCTAACTCTATAAGCTCCTACTTCACTCATATGTCAAGCGGATTTAAGATCCTAACATGGGATCATTAGAATTCGCTCATGCATTAAATACACCAAATAATCGTAGTACACATCTGATTCATGTTTCTTAAGACGTTCAAGCAAGTTACCGTATAGGAGGTTAGCCAGTTTTCTTAAGCCTAACATCGACTTCACCCAACCACAATAATCACAAGCAAACCAACAACATATAACCAATAGCTAGGTTTCCTTAGATCTAAGCAAACACAATAAAGACCTAGCCTGGCATGTTAATTGAAAGACAAGCGTAAGATATAATCAAACAACACATAGACATATTGATTGATTTGAAAGAAGACTTATCTTTAATTAAACATCAAGGTTTCAAGGGTGAAAAAACCCTTAAAAATACTGTAGAATACGAGCTAGGGTTTTTTTCCCCAAAAGTAGCACACTAATGAATGAAAATTAGAAAAGTATATATAGATTTTACAAGCTGGCGGCATCACGTTATAGAATGTGACGCCGTCACCTCGCCGCCAAACTATAATTCGGATTGCTCAGATCCACTTCTGACGCCGTCCTCTTATAATTCTTCCAGGCCGTCTCCCTTTACTACATAACGTGACGGCCTAGGCGTCACAAAGCGTGACGCCGTCACAAAAACTCTCTGGGCGTCTCGTGTAAACTTTATATCCATCTCGTTTTCTTCACTTTTGTGCTCCAAAAACGTCCAAAATTGCTTCTTTTCCAGATTTCCTCTCCAAAGTACCTAAAATGACAAAAGGAACGATTTAGGGCAATATTTGATCAAATAATTACGGATTAGGGCTTAACTGACCCCTTAAAAGAGGTACACTTTTCGCTTCATCAAATACCCTTACACTTGAGATTTGCTTGTCCTCAAGCAAATGCGCTTTTATTCCAATCAAAATATGAGCTAGGGGTCATTTAACATGAATATAAAAGTAATTACAACAAATAGTCATTCAACCCTAGTCATAATAAGCACGGAAATCAAGGGCAATATTTGATCAAATAATTACGGATTAGGGCTTAACTGACCCCTTAAAAGAGGTACACTTTTCGCTTCATCAAATACCCTTACACTTGAGATTTGCTTGTCCTCAAGCAAATGCGCTTTTATTCCAATCAAAATATGAGCTAGGGGTCATTTAACATGAATATAAAAGTAATTACAACAAATAGTCATTCAACCCTAGTCATAATAAGCACGGAAATCATACACTAGCACCTCACAAATAGTGTTTGGATACTCTCATCTCTCGGGTGTTATAAACCTATATAACTAGATGGAAATGGAAGAAATATCACTCACTACCTGTCATAGCAAATAGATTACCATAGGCTTGGGTAAGGATCAAAATCCTCCTCCACTAGGCGTAAGCACCTAAGATAAACTATCAAAGAGGGCTTTACAAAGGGTTGTAACGTTAGGTGTAGGGATATGATAACACAGTTTGGTTGGAATAAAGGGTATTTTTAGTGGTGGCGAGCTAATTATCTTGATCAAATACATGCACAAGGTGGCGTTGCTAAGCCAAGACTCGACTCGACTTAAGCTAAAAAGAAAATAACAAAAGCATAAATAAAGATAAAATGAAACGGGATGGTAGTCCGTATGTTTTTTTCTACTTTAATTTTTCCATTTTTTTTTTGCAAACACTCTTGCCCTACCATCCAAAAATAATACATCATAGGGGCCTCGGTTCTCCCCTTACACTTGAACTTTTACATACTTTACAATAAACTATTCTAACGACTCGAATTAAGATAATTGAAAAAAATTGGAGTACTAGGGTTGTACTAGGGGTATCGTGTACTAAAAATGAGTACAACGCTAAGGTGTGGGAGAATTACTTGACTAATGAAGTCAATGTAATTATAATACGGGTATAAAACAAGGGTTATCCTAATGCCTCTTATCATGTAGTAAATCTAGCTACACGAATGTAGTCTCACTTGTGGATTTGAGATGGTCCTAACGCAAGTTCTAGAATCTATAAGCTACCGGTACACACACAAGCATAAAAAACGAATGCTTTTCCTAACAATTCTAGGGGTGAACCTCACATATTTGGGGGAAATTTTTTTTGAGTGGTACGGTTTTTGTGCTAGTAATACAATTCCCTATCCATGAGACGCTTATTATTCCTAAAGTATCACTTCTAAATGTCGTAAAAAAATTTAAATTTGTGCTAAAATTGCCCTAACCAATGTTTCTCTCAGTTTTATTACACAAGTACCATTAGACAAAACAAAAATCAAGCGTAATTGCATTTTCTAAGGCGCTTTCATTTACCCACCTTACACTTAAACCGAACATTGTCCCCAATGTTCACATAAAAGATGTAAAAGTAGAGAAAGAAAGAATGAAACAAATACTCCCCTGATTCTTGATGTGGATCGTGTGGTAACATGGTTAGATCTTCTTCCAAGATGATGTAAAAGCTCCAAGCTCAAAGCGACTCCAAAAGCTTGATGTCATGAACTTGATTCCATGTTCACCTTCTTGTCCAAAATAACCTATTAAACCTGAGAAAACAAACTAGGCAAACCTCGTGTAAAATCGGCGGCAAAATCTATATAAGGATATAATGCTTGTGGAATGAAAATTTTGCAGATTCCTGGAATTATAGTTGCTGTAATTTTTATAATCCGGCAGAAAAAATAAATTTTAAAACGTTTTCTGAAATTCAAAGGCTGACGCCGTCAGCTTTTAAAGGCTGACACTGTCAGAATTGATCTGACAGAATCCTTATGTTTAGTTTCCGGAAAATTTCTGGAAAAACAAATACCTTAACTCCTGGAATCCTGTAAAATTCCATTATGACTCGATACAAGCATTTGACTCTAACAAATACTAATATGCATGTTTATTTTATATTATTACAATTCATGTTTCAATCCGTTCTTATAAACAAATTTAGATTTCCCTTAAAAACAAAATAAAGCATTTTCACAATTTTAATTTGAAACATGAATCAATAATGATAAAAATAAAACATGCATACGAAAACAATTAAATTCAAACAAAACAAACACATAAAACAAATAAAGCTTGGGTTGCCTCCCAAGAAGCGTTTTTCTTTATTAACGAGTCTTGTAGCTAGACTCAAGGTCACTCTCTATTACGTGACTTCGTTGTTGGTCACGCTCTCTAGGTCATCCTCGGGTTTAGTCTTATATTCCGGACCTAGTTGCAAGCATTCCTTGTAGAAACCTAATATCCTACTCATAACATAGTCTACTCCTCTACTTCTATCCTCATCATTCCTATAGTAGACGGCTTGCTTTTGTTCCTTCTCGATGTTTGACAAGAGTCGGTATTGCTCTATCTTATATGGCATTTGGTAAGCTACATCATCGGTCTCGTCCTTGAATCTAACTATCCCTAGAGATGGGTCATAATACATTTTTGAGGCCTCAACAAACGGCTTTCCAAAAACTACTTGAGTTAAGCATGAATCAACTACCGGACGAATATCCTCAACAATCACGAAGTCGGTGACGTAAGTGAAATTTCCTACGTAGACATGTAGTCCCCTAACTCTACCTACAAAGTTGCTTATCCATCCCGTGCTAGGAAATGTCCTAAGTCCCAGTTGCTTTTTCATTATTAGATTGTAGTGGGCTCTAGTCATGATGTTTATGGGAGACTTAAGATCTATGTAAGCTTTTCAAACATGCAAGTGACCTATGTTGCATGGTATATTGACGTTGGAAGGGTCACCTATTTTGATGATTGGGTTACCTAGGAAGTATGGTGTCTCGGGGTCATCGAATAGATCCTTATGGTATGCACGTTCTTCCTTAGTGGGCAACCTATCGAAGTAGTTCTCTCCATCATCTACTTCTTCTACTTCCTTATTCTCACTCTCCTCAACTTTCTTAACCTCCTCCTTACGCTCACTATCTACTTCATTTTTAGTGATTGGCTTAATAGTGACAACGTTAACAAAATGAACATGTTTGGAGGATGAGGGGTCCTTGATTTGGGGTCCGCTACTTGTGTTTCTAGCGTCCTTATTTGGTGATGGCACCCCTTGGTTGTTGAATGCTTTCAATAAGTTGTCTATCTTATCGGTCATCTCCGCTTGTTGTTGATTAAATTCGGATTCGAAATTAGCCATACGAGCTTCTTGAGATTCCATAAACCTAGACATCATTCCCTCGAGGTTATTGGTACTACCATAATTATTGGAGGGATTTTTATTGAAAGTACGGTTTGAGGATGAACTGTTTGATTGAAAACAATTAGGTGGATTGGAAGAATTATTTTGGGGCGTGTTTTGGTTTTGCTTCCACCTAAAGTTTGGGTGATTTTTCCAAGGTGGGTTATAGGAATCACCGTAAGGGTTTGGCTCGGGTTTGAAAGTGTACCACTTCTCTCCCGCTCCGTCGGTACGCGAGGATGCGTAGTCCGCAAAAGCTTGTTCGGGGAGTTCCATGCAATCTCGAGTGTCGTGGGGACCACTACAATACTCGCATGAGGAAGTGATTTTGTTCACTTAGCTTGAAGGCTTAGGTGCTTCGTAGGATTCCATTAGATACTTGACTTGGTCCTCAAGTTCCATGATCCTACGGTCGGAAGTGCTTGAATTATTCGAAGGCAAAGATATTGCCTTGACCGTTTTATTCAAATCACGGGGATCATTCCAACTTTCGTTGTCATAGAGAGCAAGATCTTCTAGGAGTTCCCATGATTGTTCCGCACTTAGATCACGTAGCTTTCCACCGGCCGCTTGGTCAATGGTTTGCCTCGTGGGAATATTGATATGGTCATAGAAAATTTGGACTTGGAGCCAAAGGTCTATGCCATGATGAGGGACTTTTTGGAGTAAGTCCTTGAATCGAGTCCATGCCTCTTAGAGGGTTTCGCCTTGACGTTGTTGGAACGCCAAGATGTCATTCCTTAGCTTTGTGGTTCTTCCCGGTGGGAAAAATTGAGCTAGGAAGCGAGTGGTGAGATTATCCCAAGAGGTGATGGATCATGCGGGCAGACGTTCTAGCCACTGACTAGCTTGGTCTCGCAAAGAGAATTGAAAGAGACGTAATCGGGTAGTCTCTCGAGTTTCAACATTAAGGTCTATGGAGTCAACGATTTTAAGAAAGTCCTTGAGATGTTGATTTGGATCTTCGGAACGAAGTCCATGGAATGCACATCCGCTTTGCACCAAACGGATGGTGTCGGATCGCAAGGGAGACACATTGGCTCCTTGGGTGAGCTCAATGGTGTTTCGGTAGCCTTGATGGCTAGGACGGGAGTATTCTCCTAAAGTACGGGCTCTAGGAGGTTGGTTTGGTTGGGATGGGTTGTTTGGTTGAGGTGGGTTGATGGGATCAAGGATGTTACCACCTTCCATAATGTCGGATGGTAATGGTTACGAACAAAAACACAAAGAAAAAGATAGACTAAAGAAAACCTAAAAAAAATAAAACAAAAATCTCACTAGAAAGGATTCTAATGAGTAGACCTAAGTAAAAATAAAATTTTCAACCTAAACAATAACTATTCCCCGGCAGCGGCGCCAAAAACTTGATAGCGTGGGTTTTGCAACCTATGCACTTAGGTTTTACCTCTCAAGGGATCTTGAGAAGCTTAGAACCCCCACCAGGCAGTGTACCTGACCGATGTAGTATAGTGAAGTGGCAAGTACCGGGGGATTGATCGTTCTCTCGGGGAATAGTGTCGTTAGGCTTGAAAAGCTACTCTAATTAGGTCTAAGGGTTGAGGGATGAGTCTTTTTGTGTTTTTATATTTTATTAAAGCAAGTAAAAATCTCGGTTTTGGAAGGAGTGGGCGGAATTAGTTGCTAGCCAACTAACCCAAATATCTACTTTTGCAAATAAAATTAAATAACAAAAAAATTAAATTGGTTGTGAAACTTATATATGAGAAATATGTGTTTACTTAGATTTCCTTACTCCGTAGCTATCTTTTATATGTTAATTGGTTTGTTGTGATTATGTGGATGACGGGTTGTATTCCTTTAAACCATTCGTAGGGCCGTGTACGATCTTCCCTAACTCTATAAGCTCCTACTTCACTCCTATGTCAAGCCGATTTAAGCTCCTAACATGGGATCACTAGAATTCGCTCATGCATTAAATACAACCAAATAATCGTAGTACACATCCGATTCATGTTTCTTAAGATGTTCAAGAAAGTTACCGTATAGGAGGTTAGCCAGTTTTCTTAAGCCTAACATCGACTTCACCCAACCACAATAATCACAAGCAAACCAACAACATATAATCAATAGCTAGGTTTCATTAGATCTAAGCAAACACAATAAAGACCTAGCCTAGCATGTTAATTGAAAGACAAGCGTAAGATATAATCAAACAACACATAGACATATTGATTGATTTGAAAGAAGACTTATCTTTAATTAAACATCAAGGTTTCAAGGGTGAAAAACCCTTAAAAATACTGTAGAATACGAGCTAGGGTTTTCCCCAAAAGTAGCACACTAATGAATGAAAATTAGAAAAGTAGCAAAATAGCTTCTTTTCCAGATTTCCTCTCCAAAGTACCTAAAATGACAAAAGGAACGATTTAGGGCAATATTTGATCAAATAATTACGGATTAGGGCTTAAATGACCCCCTAAAAGCGGTACATTTTTTGCTTCATCATATAACTTTGACATATATTTATCAATATTGACTTACATAATTAAGTTACTCTTATTAATGTTACACAATGATAATTTCCATCATTTTATATTAATATGTTTAAAAAAGATACATATATCCAAAAATAAAGTTCAAACTAATTTTAGACCTTTTGAAATGTTTTGTGTTGTTTTAATATAACTACTAATGTTATTCTTATGTTACATGAATATTTACTTGTAAATACATTTTATGATATACATCAGATGAGCATTTTTACAAAATTATGTTATTATGTGCATACACAATGCATGTATAAAACACATTAGATATTGATTTAAAATATTCTTTAAGCATAGGTATCTTTTAAATAATAAAACAAAACCCCTAGTGGGTACTTTCGTATTTCGAAAAAAAAGAATATTTCCTTATTAGGTAATATTTTAATTATTATTTTTTAATTTAAAATTTTAAAAATTTGTTTTGTTGATATGCTACACAAGTATAAGATAAATACAAAAAAATATAGATAAGATGCAATACTACACAAGTAGAAGATAAATACAAAATAATATAGATAAGATGCAACAAACAAGATGATTAAATTTTTTAAAAGATTATCTTTAATAATAAACAAATATAATTAAAAATCATAAGTCGAACAAAACAAAAATTAAAGTATTTGTTTTTTAAGAAATAAAAATATATCATTCAAAAAAATTTTTAAAAAAAAAACCCGCGCGTGCGCGGGCATTATAACTAGTATAACAAATATAATTATATCCCATAAGTAAACTTTAATTGGAATTACATTTCGAAATTGTAGGATTATATTTAAACAATGTCGTGTATTATGTACACCTTTTTTAAAAAAACCACCATATCTTCTAAATTTTAAATAAGTTGTATACTATAAAAGATAACTTAGAATTTGTATGTTTAAACAAGATACATGTATCCAAGCAAGGGAAAAAAAGGAACAAACTTCATACAATTTAAACATGTATTGATAAAGATTTAATATTTGTCAGTATTTTTTATAAAGATATTTATTTCCTAAATAAAACTTCTAACAAGCTTTATTATTTAATCGTATATTTATCAATCATAACCGATATATTTACAAATTTTATTTTGAGAAATTACCACACTTATCTTCCACGTTTTGTACACATATTTTTTAAAAGTATACATAATTCCTTAATTAAATTAGAATTTAATATTAGACCCTTTGTATTCCAAACTTTGTAGTTAAATACATGTCAAAATGATTACAATCCAAATACCTATACACATTATCACGTACTCTCAATTGTTTTTCCAGGCATATCACTGTTCTCAATAGCATTCAAATGGCTGAAAACAACAACAATGCTCAGGCACCACAAGTCATAGGTACGGTAACATCTAATATTCCTAAAATTTAACTAAAAAAAATTAAGTATGTGTTTTATAATTTGATTTTCTCAATGCATGCAGCTGCTGAAGAGGTCAACCATAATGATGCCCCTGAAGAATCAATAGCTGCTATTTATGATTGGATGGTTGCAGAAGCAGCAACCACAAAGAAGAGAAAATGGGAAGAGAAGCAGGAGAAAAAGGCTAAGAAANGGAAAAAAAGGAACAAACTTCATACAATTTAAACATGTATTGATAAAGATTTAATATTTGTCAGTATTTTTTATAAAGATATTTATTTCCTAAATAAAACTTCTAACAAGCTTTATTATTTAATCGTATATTTATCAATCATAACCGATATATTTACAAATTTTATTTTGAGAAATTACCACACTTATCTTCCACGTTTTGTACACATATTTTTTAAAAGTATACATAATTCCTTAATTAAATTAGAATTTAATATTAGACCCTTTGTATTCCAAACTTTGTAGTTAAATACATGTCAAAATGATTACAATCCAAATACCTATACACATTATCACGTACTCTCAATTGTTTTTCCAGGCATATCACTGTTCTCAATAGCATTCAAATGGCTGAAAACAACAACAATGCTCAGGCACCACAAGTCATAGGTACGGTAACATCTAATATTCCTAAAATTTAACTAAAAAAAATTAAGTATGTGTTTTATAATTTGATTTTCTCAATGCATGCAGCTGCTGAAGAGGTCAACCATAATGATGCCCCTGAAGAATCAATAGCTGCTATTTATGATTGGATGGTTGCAGAAGCAGCAACCACAAAGAAGAGAAAATGGGAAGAGAAGCAGGAGAAAAAGGCTAAGAAAGGGCTGAAAGAAAGAGGATGAAGGAGCATTACAAGGATGACAAGGAGTATAGGAAGTCCAAAAAAAAACCTAGTAGAAATGTGATTGTTGATGAAGCTGGCGAGGAAGATGAAAAGGAGTGAGAGTATTATTCATATGATGAGATGCATTTGGCATTCTCAGAAAAAGACTTTTAAGTTCTTTTTATTTATTTATTTATTTATTTTGAATGTAATAGGTATCAAATTCATAATATCTAAAATTTTGTATGTTTAAGTTTATTATTGTGTTTAAAGAAGATCTTGAAACCTATTCATGTGATGAATTACATTTAGCAATTTACAATTTGATGATAACTTTAGGCTTATAATGAAAAACAAACATAAAATAGATGTCAATGATAATAAAAATAAATATACCAAATCAGATATGTTATATACATAAAACAGATGCCAATGAAAACCATGCGTTCCAAAGGCCCCAACAACCAAGTAAACCAACTCAATCAAAACGCAGGTATGCAAATACATGTTTCTGTTTTTAAATTCTAACCTAGAAAAATACGTATCTGTTTTAGAATGGTGTGTCATGTGAATACGAAGGTTGTATTCGCATGTAATTGCTACCTAAAAAATAAAAGTCTAAATATCTATATGTCTCTTTTGATGTTAGATTAATTATTTTGAACATGCATGCAGTTGAAGAACAGCATCTCCCTAATGATGCTGCAGAAGAAACCGTTGCTTCTGCGTATGAGTGGCTGGTTTCTGAGAGAGCAGCCATCAAAAAGAGACGCTGGGAAGAGAAGCAGGCCAAACAAGCAAAAAAAGGGAGCAAAGGAAAAAGGCTAGGCAGTTCCTAAAAGAAGTGAAATCTTTTAGGAAATCAAAGAAGAGAAAAACTGATGATGATGTCATCTTGCCTGAGCCACAAGATGAAGATGAAGATCAGGAAACCTATTTATATGATGAGATGCATTTGGCATTCTCATCAAAAGATATTTAATTTTATGTTAAATATCGTTTATTTTTGTATTTTGTTTAAAGTTTTTAATGAATGTAATTTTATTAACTCATTCGGTGCATTTTAACATTCATTTTGTTTAATTTAGTTTGTGACATTTTTGTTATAATTTATATCGAATCAATAAAACTATATGTTAAATGACGAAGACACAGATGACGAATGTGACAAAACCAAAGTGACAATTGAAGATATTGAAGATGATATTTGGGTAAACATAAATGATTTAGACGAACCTTGGTGTCCAGTAAATATTTATAGGACTAAGTATAGTATACTTGATGAAGACATCAATAAAGACTCATACATAGGTTGGTTGTTCGTCAATAATTTTATAAACATGTGTATTTTTAAGTTGTTTTAAAAGTGTTATAAATTCCTTTATATATTTTTGTTTAAAAAAAATTGAGTATACTACAAATACACAGTGATTGAAAATGATAATGATAAATAAGATCTACACAAACACAGTGGGATATTATGGTAAATATTGACGGTAAAGTCAAAGGAAAACATACTCTTGATGGCTATATTGATGACGTAGCAAGGTAAGTTGATTCTAACGTATTTTATGAGGCTTAATTTTCCAAGTTTTTAATATTTTACATAACATTTATTTTTACATTAAGAACTTTTAGTTTTTGGTTCTTTAAGTTTTTTTATTATTTTTTTCCATTCAAATACATTTATATTAAATAAACATAATTTGACTTAGATATTGAGGCTATTTTGTTTGTAAAAGTCATGTAGAGTAATACGTGAATGCACATTTGATTACTTAAGTAATAATCACATATTTGTATTTCTTAAAAAAAATGGAAATGAAAAACAAATGAGTGTAAAAGAAAAATATGGAAGAGAGAGAAAAAATTTCATAGTAGGCATGATTGCTACTACTTCTTGAGAAGCAAAATACTCATTACTTTAAAGGAACATGCAAATGATAAAATTTAATGGAATATTTTATGATGTATATTATTAGGTGATAACTTAGCTACAATTTTTGTAGCCAACTAGCTACAATTCTTTACAAAAAATACACTAACAATGAATCAGGACCTACAGAAAAGAATCAGGGACCCACAAAAAAAATCTGGGACCCACATTATATAACACAAAATTGTAGCCTATTAGCTACAATAAATTGTAGCTAATATATTCCCATATTATTATGTCTATCTTTTGTTTATTTAATTTTAGTGATATTTTAATTAATCTTGTGATAAAATTCGGATTATATGTTGTATTTAAAATCATAATCTTATAATTTACAAATCTTAACTTAAAATATTTGATACTAAATCTAATGCATGATTAAACCTATAAATATAACATTGAAACCATTAATCGTATTTTCAAATTCTACACAAAATATCCAACCCTGCAAACCACAATGTCTACCACGAATCGAAATTCGTCACTAAGAAACAACCCTAAAAAACGAAAACATTCTTCGTTAACACCAACCTTCGATTGTGATAACTCATATATAGATGAGATTACAGACAGTGAAGAATGTTCGGTTATCAAAGTGAAAAGCATCCATCTTTGGAAAACACCAACGAAGATCATGAATGGTTCTTCGAAGGGTGAAAACATCAACATGTTGCTAATGGATGAAAAGGTAATGTTAAATTTTTTGAAAGTTGTTTAATGTTTACATGCATTAACAACTATTATGTAATAGTGTATGAATTCAAGTTTTTTAATATACAAATCTTTATTAGTTTTTTAATATTTTTTTAGGGACATAAAATTCATGCTTGTGCAAATCATTATGTGCTCGATTTAATTCGACCAATGTTGAAGAAAAATAACTGCATAATTATGTCGAACTTCAATCTATATACCAAGTTAGAAGGCGTACGGCTAACGAATCACCTTGGTAAGATTTATTTTTAAAAAAATACATCAATAAGTGTGGTTAAAATTTTGTTTGTCTACATGACGGGTTCGAATTCATTGAGTACCGTGATATCATCAACAACAATACCGACAACAATGTTGCTTTTGGTAAGTTTTACTAACAAAAAAATATTATAGGAATTCCAGATATTAATTTGCATGCGATGTTAATTTTGATAAGAATGGTGTTTCTAGATATTATTGGTTTGATTTCATCTAAACCAAAGTTGAAGGCCATAGATATCAGGAAGAAAACCACAATTATTTCTAAATTCAAGCTTCAAAATTTAAGGTAATATATACTATGAAAATTACAATTATAATTAAAATTATTAGTGAGATTTTGTATTCACATTATATCTTATTCGTATTAACATTATTTATTTATTAAATAGTGGTGATGAAGTTAATGTTACATTGTGGGAAGACAACGCACATAAGTTAAACAGTTATGTGAGTCATAAGAATATTCAGAATGATCCGATAGTGTTGATTATTCAACTTGCAAAAATCAATACATGGGGCAGTAAGTACAACATAATTTATTATAATTATAATTATCAATTATTAAAACTTGTATTTTATGTTATTATTATTATGTTCTTTTTGGAAAAAAAAAACAGATGAACAGGAGGTTTCGACCCTTGCATTCTGCACCAAGGTTATTATCAATGAAAACATACCTGCAATAACCGCCTTCAAACAAAGGTCTTTACGATATTTATTTTATAATAATATTAAAATAAATAAGTAGACGTATTTGACAACATATTATCGTTTATATTCTTCACCAATAGGTTGTTGGATAATAGAATGCGCGGCAGAGATCACAGACTTGTCGATGAAGATGATAATGTTGATATCAACGTCAACGAAAATCAATCAAAATCAATTACTATTGATGATGTTGATTGGTTAACTGTTAAACAAGAAGGGACATGTAATATCACAGTCATTGACATATCAGACGACGAAGATAAGGTATTTTTATCAAAATTTGAAATTAAAATTTGTTTATTAAATTGTATAAGTAATATTTTTAAAGTAATTGATGTATTAAGGTACATGGTTTGAGTAATTATGAAGTACGTGATGCAACTATCATTGATTTATCAGATATTGAAGATAAGGTATTTCAAGTAGTCTGACATTTTTTATTTTTAAAAATAAATAATATATTTGGCTATGTTTAATATTTATAATGATATAATCAATATCAAGGTACACGGTTCCAAGCAAATTCTCGGTGGTGATTATGATGATTCACTGTCAAATAATATGAAAGCATTTGATAACACTATCAATGATATATCAGATGATGAGGTATTATACCATAAAAGTGTTTATTATTGTTGGTATTTATTCGTGTTATATTTAAAAAAGTTAATATAAACATATCATATATACAGATTTATGCTGCTGGTGTGAGTGGTTATCTAAATACTCCTAATTGGAACAATAAAAAACAAAACACTCTGTATGTATACAACATATCTGATGATGATGTTGATTTACACGATACTGATAATGAGGTATTGTAATTTTTTTAAATTATATAGAATTTGTATTGTAATTAACACAAAAATATCTGTTAATTTCTAATTATTTTTATGCATTTTTTAGGTTGTTTGTTTGACACACAACAGTCGGAGGTTGTCAAACACAAAATCTGAAAGTGGTAAAAAAAATATGCAAGTTTGATTATTCCGATTATGAATCTGATGATGAGGTAGTTTTTAAAATTTTTATAATATATTATTTTTTTCAAGCATGAATATTATTGTTGCAAGCATGAATGTAACTATTTTTAATGTATTTCTGGTTTTTTAAACAACATACAAATATATTATTGTTTGTATTCTATACAGGTGGTTTGTTTCATTCGCAGCAGTCGTAGATTATCAAAACCAAAATTTAACAGAGAAAATAACATATGCAAGTCTGATAATTTCGAAGATACCGTGAGACAAGTATTGAGGTATTATATTCTCTTTAATGCTTATTACAATTCTACAAATACATTAAATTAAAATGTAATATATATTTCAAAAATATTATAAATTTAGGAAACAAAGTATTATGTTGAATCGCCGGAATCTTCAAAAGATGATGTATCACCACAGTTCAAATTGGGGATACATCATGCAATTGGAAAAAAATGTAATCATAAAGACATTGTTGATCTACGTATATTAGAACAAGAAGATTTTTCCCTTGAAGGAAACAATTGCAATTTAGATGATACTAATAACAAACTGGTAATATTTAATTATATTCAATTTATTATAAATAAACAATTTGTTATTAATTATTGGTTTTAATTTTCAAAACAGAGAAAAATGTATTATGTTGAATCACCAGTTTCTTCTAGAGATGATGGAACTAAAGAAGCAAGTATGAGAAAGAAAGAAGAATATGAAGAACGAGACATTTGTGAAGACAGTTTTCATATCTATAACTGTCAAGATTTCAAATACAAGCATAGCCGTATCGTTCAAGATGATTGTGATGAAAGCACTGACAATGGTTTCAACGACGTTTCATTAAAGGATGAGAAGATTAGTGATGATAGTGATTGTTAAAAAATATTTAATAATTTGTTTAGAAAACTAATTTAATATTTTGTTGGTATTTTATCATTATTAAAACATTACGACTGAATTTGGTTTAATATCTTATGATATTTATTTTTGGATTATTTTTTATCTTTTAAGTTTAATTTTAATGATTTTGATAAAGATTGTATCTTAAATATCTATCTTACATGCAACAACAACATAGCGTAAAAAGATGTCTAATGAGATCGCGAATCACAAAGAAATCCAAACCTTATAATTTGATGATAGCTAATAGCAAATCAGACTAAAATTTGAAATAACATAATAAGCATATTTCCATTGAGGAACAAACTTTAACCATTTAGTGTAGATGATTAACACACGTTAATAAACATCATAAAGATTATTTTAAAGTTTATAATTTTAAAAATACCGAACTTTATAATTTCCATGTTATGTCACATACTATGTATGTATTAATATTTTTTTTAATGTGTTATCAACCGTAGTTTTTAAAAAGATTCCAACAACAACATTTTTTACCGATTTTTATCAACCATAACTATAACAAGTCAATAACAATTTTTAAAAGTATAATCATCCTAAAAAGAAATACAAAATATTTCTCAACAAACCATAACAAATCTTTAGGAAATGATTACTATCCTACAATGATAAATATAACAACTTTCAACACACCAAGGAAAAATGTAAACACATTTAATGATTTAACTTGGAAAATGAATCTAATCATTTCCTTGATTGACTTAGTTAATGCACAAGTCGATTCAATTAAGTTTTTACTCTATAAAATTAACTTGTTTTAAC
>LBNU01032454.1:10024-35325 GCA_014162995.1 Artemisia annua
ACAAGACGAGCTTTGTTGCGGATTACAGTCATTTCTTCAGACAATTTGTTCTTCCACAACCATTTGAGATCAAGAACACGTTTCTCAAGTGGTCTGGGTACAAGTTCCCAACTATCGTGTAAATTGTATGAAAGAATTTCATCCTGCATCGCCTCAATCCACGGGTATTCTGCCATTGCCTCTCGAATGTTCTTAGGTTCTTTCAAACTTAAAGCACAGATGTAGATACATAATTCGAGATCGGTGGCAAGCTGTCTCCTCGTCTGAACTGGCCTGGATGGTTCACCAATGACATGTTCGATTGGATGGTCTTTAGTCCATTTGAGTGTAGAAGGGTACCTTGAATTCAACATATGCGTGTTAGATGGTTCATGTAACCTCGAAGAAGATGATTCAGATTCAGAAGCAAACGGGTTTTCAAAAACTTCTTCTTCTTCGTCTAACGTAGCATTTTGTTGTGTTGGTTCTTCTTGAAAAGTTGAATTTTGGTTTTGCTCATCAACTCTTGGTAGAACAATTTCAATCACTGGAGATGCTGGAGTAGATGTTGATGATGATGTTGAGGGAGTTGGTGCTTGAGTTTCGACGGTTGTTGATGCATCTTGTGTTTGTGGTGGTGGTGGTTGTTGATGTTGAGCGGGTGCAGCGGAATGATGTGAAGATGCATTTGTCGAAGTTCCACCATAGTATTCATCAAACATTAACTCGAAGAAGTTTTCCAGTTCTTGACTTGTCGGTTTATCTGGTGTAGTTGACTGAGCTCCATTAGGTACGAGTCCTGAACTGATATGTCCAGAAGTCTTTCTGTTATGTTCGGGTCCTAATCCGGATTGATTAGAAGCCATTGGATTAAGCGCGGGTTCTAGAGTGAGTCTCTCAGAAGCCATTTGTGAAATCTCATCAAACTTGACATTCATCGTCTCCATTATCCTTATCAATCTCCTATTATACACCCTGTATGCCCTCGAAGTTTCTGAGTAACCAATGAAGATTCCAATATCACCCTTAGCTTTCAATTTACCAAGATCTTCTCTATCGTTTGTTGGATAGCACAGAGCACCAAACACGTGAAGATAAGAGATATCTGGTTTTCGACCATTCACAAGCTCATAAGGTGTTTTGTTGAATCTCGGATGAATTAGGGATCGGTTTTGAGTGAAACATGTAGTAGCGACAGCATCAGCAAGATCTAGAGAGAGAAAGAGAGATGTAGAGAGAGAGAGAGATGGGAGGATCAAGTGTGTGAAATAAAGAACTATGTGTTATTCCAAATGATCAACCAACCTCTCAAATGAGGTTTACAAAACATAATATAGAGTTAGGCATGTTAGCTTTCATGCCTTTACAAGTTTAGCCCTTGTAGTTCTAACTTTCTAATAAACATGAACAAACAACTTTGAAATACTTTCTTACGCAACCTATTACACGATTCAAAGATATAATGACCGACACTTCATAATATAAAAATACGATGCTAACACTGTATAACTAATTTCATTGAAAATTAACATTTAATTCTACCTAATATTAATAAATTTTATCAATAAGCTCAATTTTAAATCGCTAACCAAATGAATACTCCCTCCGTCCCATAATATAAGTCCATTTTGACTTTTTCAAAGTCTTTTGATTCCTACTTTGACCTTCATTATCTTTTTTTCGTGTTATATAATACTTGATGCAAAATATATAAATGGATTTGTGTTTAAATGCATTTTCATTGGTATACTTTTTATCAAGTATTATATAACGCGAAAAAAAATAATTAAAGTCAAAGTCGGAAAACAAAGACTTTGAAAAATAAAAAATGGACTTATATTTTGGATGGAGAGAGTATTAATTAACACACTATTAATAATTCCTAAAACCTTTAGACTCTACTATTATGTCTTAAACTTTATTATTTTTAATTTATTATTATAATTTACAAATGGGTTCGAGCAAAAAGTATGTACTTTATCAATTTACCATTTAAATGTTGCTTTACATACATGCTCGTCCATATCTGTCTTTTAATTCTATACTAAATATGTGATCAATTTCGGCAACCCTTGCACTTCCATCTTGATGTTGTATATACTTCACATTAAATTATGGGACTCCATCTTGAGTATCTTGATTACTCCACATTAAATTAAGGAACTCAATATTATAGTATTATAAAGTTTGTGTAATCATGTATATATAATATTGCCACATAAACTATATAAAAATCGTTACAAACCTTTTTGGTTTCATCTCATTTTACTGTACAACTAATTTCATTGAAAATTAACATTGAAGTCTAACTAATATTAATAAATTTTATCAATAAACTCAATTCTAAATAGCTAACCAAATGAATATTAATTAACACACTATTAATAATTCCTAAAACCTTTGGACTCCACTATTATGTCTTAAACTTAATTTTTTTAATTTACAAATGGGTTCGAGCAAAAATTATGTACTTTTTCTTTTATATTCATTATTCAAGTTGCATGCTTACATAAACTAATCACGCTAAAAAGTATCATTTAACCATTTAAATGTTGCTTTACATACATGCTCGTGCACATTTTCTTGAATCAATTCGCACATGTGAGCTACATCAATAGAAAACACACATAAATTACTTGTATATGAAAATGCATTAACATAATACATATATCTATATATATTGCATTAGGTTAAATCATCAATTATTCTTGCAACCTTTTCAACTTCATCTCAATCCATAACCGACTTTTAATTCTATACTAATTACTAAATATCATGTGATCAATTCCGGCAAGCCTTGCACTTCCATCTCGATGTTGTATATACTTCACATTAAATGCACCGGTTTTGTTTTTCGATAAAAGTTTGAACTTTTGCTTATGTTTAAAACTCAACTTTTTTATTTGATATTATAATTTACAAACGGCTTTAAGTCAAAATTATGTATTTTTTCCTTTCTATTCATTACTCAATGTGATATTTTTAATATGTCGTATTTTGCTATTATGGCAAACTCATTTAATGGGCGTAAATATTGGTTTCTCACTAATGATTCTACATATAGAAAAAGAAAACACTTTGCGATGCGCGGACCTTCTTCTTTTCAATAATAATTCAATTGCACACGATAAATTCATTCTAATATTTCTCAAAGAGCATTCGAAAGCAACTACTTACATAAACTAATCACGCTAAAAAGTATCATTTAACCATTTAAATGTTGCTTTACATACATGCTCGTGCACATTTTCTTGAATCAATTCGCACATGTGAGCTACATCAATAGAAAACACACATAAATTACTTGTATATGAAAATGCATTAACATAATACATATATCTATATATATTGCATTAGGTTAAATCATCAATTATTCTTGCAACCTTTTCAACTTCATCTCAATCCATAACCGACTTTTAATTCTATACTAATTACTAAATATCATGTGATCAATTCCGGCAAGCCTTGCACTTCCATCTCGATGTTGTATATACTTCACATTAAATGCACCGGTTTTGTTTTTCGATAAAAGTTTGAACTTTTGCTTATGTTTAAAACTCAACTTTTTTATTTGATATTATAATTTACAAACGGCTTTAAGTCAAAATTATGTATTTTTTCCTTTCTATTCATTACTCAATGTGATATTTTTAATATGTCGTATTTTGCTATTATGGCAAACTCATTTAATGGGCGTAAATATTGGTTTCTCACTAATGATTCTACATATAGAAAAAGAAAACACTTTGCGATGCGCGGACCTTCTTCTTTTCAATAATAATTCAATTGCACACGATAAATTCATTCTAATATTTCTCAAAGAGCATTCGAAAGCAACTACTTACATAAACTAATCACGCTAAAAAGTATCATTTAACCATTTAAATGTTGCTTTACATACATGCTCGTGCACATTTTCTTGAATCAATTCGCACATGTGAGCTACATCAATAGAAAACGCACATAAATTACTTGTATATGAAAATGCATTAACATAATACATATATCTATATATATGCTTATCTATAACAATCACCTAAATATGTAAGAAACAAAGAAAATAGTTGGTATCCCAATCTTTGGTTCCATTTATCTGAGCATGCATGATCTTGTGTGATTTTCATGGTACCTGCGTATGATAACTAAATTAAGAAAAAAAGAAGACCAAGTTAATTACAAAGATCTAAAAGATGTGTGAATCATCTCCAAAATATTTCTAGTTAACACACTTCAACAAACATGTATGTACTAAATGTTGCAAAAGAGAATTTGCAAACAGCTACCAACAATCAAATATCTAAAAGATTTGTTAATCATCTTCAAATGTACATACTAAATGTGGTTTTGGCCGGTTTATATAGGCATGAATTAGGTTAAATCATTAATTATTCTTGCAACCTTTTCAACTCCATCTGAATCCATAACCGACTTTTAATTCTATACTAAATACGTGATCAATTCCGGCAACCCTTGCACTTCCATCTCGATGATCACTTGTTAAAAGAGATAATAGTTCCCTAAAAACTTACATACTAAATCCAAATAATCTACAAATATTACATGATTTATTTCTAATATGCCACATCAAATATTGCATTACTTGATAAATAGTTTCGTCATTACAATTTTTTGTTTCATACAATGCTATTCATTTGCCTTTTACTTCGAATAATAAAACATGTTTAACTAAAAATAAATTACATTAATGAAAAACACATTACATAAAATTACAAAAAAAAGTACATTAGGGTCTAACAATGTAAAGACATCAAGGATGTCAAATGGACACAAAAGAGGGGCAATCTGGGCACAAAAGATTTTGATGTAGATACATTCTTAGATGCTCGTATTGCATTTTACATGCATGGCATACAGTCCAAAACGACTTCTGATTTGTGCTTGTGGGAGGCTTAGTGCTAGTGGTGCCTCTATCCTTTGGAGTAGTACTTGTAACTTTATTTCGAGTGGTTGTAATTTTAGTGAAATTGTAGAAACCATTTTGGCCCGATGAAGCACCGTTTTAAGCAGTATTTCTCCGATCGTCATACGCCGATCTTTTACTTTTATCATACAGTTGACCCCATGCTTCTAATATATATTTGAATGCCATATCTTCCCCTACAGATTTGTTTTTATCAGGATTAAGAGATAAAGCTAGTTTTGGGTAATTTTTCCTCACGGTTTCATCATCCGTTGATGGGTTCACACCAAGAAGTGCGTAAAAATCTGATATTAGGATAGATGAAAAGTTTCGCGTTTTAGAAAATGAGTATGTAATTTAACCTTTTTGTCTACCAAATTATGTAGTTTGCTAGTTTCCAAAATATATCGAAAGAAGCATTTGATTGACATCCGGTTTCTTGGAGTGTTTAATAAATTTTTCATCAAAAATATTTTGTGGTGAGCAAGTTTTTGTGAGAATATAATCTCATACCATCAACATATTAATAGTAATATAAGAAGAATACATATGTACCTTAATCAAGATATGTCTTTTTTCATATGAATTGCCACATCCAAAGTTGTCAAATTTTCGTTGTTGACGGCATAAATGTTGACCCAGCGATCCATTTCCATTTCATGTATTTTGAATCAGTAATATCTACAGATCCAATGTTGGGATCTGCCTCTAATAAAGCTTCTATTGTTGCTTCTTCTATATCATAATAAACAGCATAATGGAATGGTGCCCACCCATTATGTATTTAGGTTTAGTGTGTACTCGAGCTTGACATGCATGTAAGTGTGTTATGTGTCAAACATTGAAGTAATACATGTAACCTATAGGAAAAATACATTACCTTTGGTTGATGGTAGTAATGATAATGTTATATAACCTACACACGAAAAAAAATTGATGGTAGTATTGATAATGTTGTATAACCTGCACATGAATGAATATTTGAACTTTTGAAAATCAAGAATGAAGATTCGAACTTTTGTGTTTGTGCATGTGATTTTGGCCGGTTTATATAGGCATGGATTAGGTCAAATCATAAATTATTCTTGCAACTCTTGCACTTCATCTAACCAACTTTTAATTTTATACTAAATACCATGTCTCTTCATCTACCAACTTTTAATTATATATTAAATATCATTGAAGGCATGTAATAAGTGAAGCAAAAATAGAGTCTCTTCATATTTTTTGGACATTTTTTTCAATAAATTAGACACACAATAATGGAGCCTCTTCATATTTCTGTAATAAATTCCGAAGCATTAGGTTGTTGTACTCCATGCAATCTTGACGCCTCCACAATAAATTAGTGGGATTAATCTTATAGTATTATAGATAGATTATAACGAAACCGTTTTCAACAAAACTCGTATTATTATGTTTTTCCTAGTGCCGGGTCATAATGGTACCTAACTAACGCAAGGGAAACTTTCCAAACACGATATACGCATTAAATCATTCGTAACTCAATCAAATTCCATATCTCAACTCAAATTTAACGTCATACGAAATAAAAATTCTTAAATGATAACCATAAATAGACTTTTTAAAGGATTGCGGTATTCTAAAATATTCCCTATTTTTGCCAGTTGTCACAGCCTCCCAGCCTCAGAAGAAACTCGTCCCGAGTTTCACTTCGAATTTCCCGAAGACGATGACGCAAAGAGACGAGGATACTTCCTCTGAAACTCATTTTCGCGCTCCCACGTGAATTCCGGTCCATGACGTGAGTTCCAACGAACTTTGACGGGCGGAATTCGACTACGTTTCAGACGTTTGATTTCGCGATCCATGATCTCAACAGGTTCCTCAACGAAGTTTAGACTTTCGTCCACACGAATCTCTCTCACTGGGATTACCGGGGTTTCGTTGGAAAGACATGATGCGTGGTTTTGTGACCTTACAACAGGTTTTACCTTTCGAGGGATCTCAAGAGGCTTACAACCCCACCAGGCAGTGTACCAGACTGATGTAGTATAGGATAGTGGTAAGTACGGGGGATTGATCGTTCTCTCACAGGGAATAGTGTTCGTTAGGATAGAAAAGCTAATCTAATAGGTCTACAGGTGGAAGGAAGATTCTTTTTGTATTTTTATAATTTTTTAGAAAGCAAGTAAAATCTCGGTTTTTAGAGGAAGGGCGGAATTAGTTGTTAATCAACTAACCCAAGTTTACTACTTTTGCAAATTAAAATAAAAAGAAAGAGGAGATTATTGTGCCTCGAACCAGTTCTGATCATAGTCTAATGATAGTGTATCAAATTCCTCTAATTCCAATACTGGAAAAGCGGAAGACAAACTTGTATCATTGTCGTTCCATTTAAACGCTACTTCTTCCTTCTTTTCTCCACAACTTATCAAAGCTTACCCCAGCCATGAGTCCGGTAAATGGAACCCGGTCCAGTCCAGTTGCTCTTTAACCTAGACAGGTCTTCCCAAGACGTTTAGAATCAATGCCGATTATCAATCTGCGAGTGACAGAAGGCGTTTTCTCTGATAGAACCAAAATAGGAGCCCTTGCGCACCCATGATCCCCGCTTTGGAACATAGTATCACAAGGATATCACAACAAAGATTATGTTGTTTCACACTTTGCTACGCAGTGGACCGCGTGATCTCCATTGGTCATATGGTGTTACATTGCAACTCGGCATAGACTATTCAGGGAATAGGACCGTAGCCTATAACATAAACAAACGAAATTGCGATGAATTCATCTTTGTCACAACCGTCGGATAAGGATAGTGGAAGAAATCCTGTGGTGGCGAATACTTAACTGAGAAATGCACCTGTCTTGACTTAGCGAGTACTTAAACAAGGTTTCTCAATGCCAAATAACACTTTGCAAGGTTTTATCATTTGGGCGAGTGTGGGGGGGGAGGTTGGCAGTTTTATTGAGCCTAACATCGATGAACAATCTCCCAACAAACAACAACCCAAACACACCAATCAACCATCAATAATCCAATTAGTTAGGTTCATTAATCTAAGCAAACACTAGAGAAATTTAGCTATCATGTTAATTGAAAGATAAGCAAGATAGATACGACAAACCAAACATAGACATATTGATTGAATTAAAGTGAAGACTTATCTTGTAATTAAGCACTAGGTTCCAAGGGATTGGAACCCTAAAAAAAAGTCACATAAAATTCTCTTTAGTTTTGCCCTAAAAAGTTCTCCACAAAGTTCCAACACCTAATGAATGAAAATTTGGAAAAATATATATAGAAAATAAGTTCGGACGGCGTCAGCTTATAGGGCCTGACGCCGTCCAGCTCGCCGCCATTAGGGTTCTCGGATGGCCTAGATCCATTTGGGACGTGGTTCAGCTTGTATAAAACTCTCTGGGCCGTCTCTCTTTAACTTAACACGTGACCTACATCTTCTAACACCTGACGCCGTCAGGTGTAATTCTTGAAATCTTTCTGGCCTGTCGTTTGATAATTGATCCACTTTTTGTAATCCTTACTGAGAGGCGTCACCGATTGTGACTCCCTGACGCCGTCCAGGTTGTAATTTTCCAAGCTTCTTTGANNNNAAAATATAATATCTAAACTATTGTGTTGTGAAACAATATGGAGAAAATGTGTTTACTTAGATTTCTATTACTCTTTAATATCTTTTACCGTTAATTTATATATGTTATCTTAAGGGTTATTTTCTCTATATATATCTATTTAGTGCTCTATTACATATCTTCCAATTCTATATTCTATTTATCTTCCTAGTGCCTTTATTTCTATCTGCACATTACTATTATATTAAATCTATGTCTTATTGCGTTAAATACTACTCTTTTTATATTAGCCTAGTTTATGCCTGTTTTACTATGGTTGCGCCAAGACGTTCAAGCACGTACCAAAAGGAGGTGGCCAGTTTTTCTGAGCGCTAACATCCGATAAATCAATCATCCCATCTCTTGACTTTGTCGTTTTCTTCACTTTTATGCTCCAAAAACGTCCGAATATGCATGTTTTCCAGAATTCCTCTCAAAAGTACCTAAAATGATAAAAGGAACGATTTAGGGCAATATTTGATCACATTTGTACGAATTAGGACTTAAATGACCCCCTAAAAGCGTAACACTTTTCGTCTCATCAAGACACTTCTTCAAGTTACTCACGTGAAAAACATCGTGAACACTACTCAACTCTTGAGGTAACTCCAATCGATAAGCTACTGGTCCAATCCTATCTAGGATTTTAAACGGACCAATGTAGCGAGGATTGAGTTTTCCACGCTTACCGAAGCGTATCACACCCTTCCAAGGGGAAACCTTCAACATGACTCGGTCTCCGACTTGGAACTCGAGCGGTTTTCGTCGCTTATCGGCGTAGCTCTTCTGACGGTCACGCGCGGTTTGCAGACGCTCACGAATTTGAATTACCTTCTTGGTAGTCTCTTGGATGATTTCGGGTCCTGTGAGTTGGCTTTCGCCAATCTCAGCCCAACAAACTGGCGAACGACATTTTCGACCATACAACGCCTCGAACGGTGCGGCTTTGATACTAGCATGATAACTATTGTTGTACGAGAATTCGGCCAGAGTAAATACTTTGATAGAAAGAAACAATTAGTGCTCACTGCTACCGTTAAAAACTGTTGTTTGCAGTTCTAACTGAGGAAGTGTTTGTTTAAGCTTATTAAGCTAATATGATTCCGACTTATTTTTCATAAACTCAAAATTAGCCTTATATAAGTTTACTATAATCTAGTAACTTTATATGTCTCAAAATAAGACTAAAATTTTGAGCTCATGAAAAATAAGCGGAAGTCATATAAGCTCGTGAACCTACAAGTAAACTTAAACAAACATCCGCTTATACTAATAATAATAGAGATGCGATCCTTCACAAAGTAAAAAAAATTAAAAAGTCTAGAAAGTCACTCACAATGTGACAAGTGTCCACCACTCACTCCCTCCCCTTTTCCTTATTAAATTCGGTTAGGGGGCATTTTGGTCCTTTTAACTCGTTTTTTTATTCCACTCAAAATCTTCAAACGTAAATAACTTTCAAACGACAAACTTTTATGAAAAACCGATTTAACCATAATTTTTTAAACTTAATTCTCTTTAATTTGGTATGCATTTTGATATATGAATTACAACTTTTTTTTTCAACTTTTTAAGTGGGTGTTGATTTTTTTGAAATTTTTAGCATTTTCGGCTCTAATTTTGTCTAGTTTAAAGACCAAATTTTGCAAAACTTAAAACACAAAAGTTGTAGCTTTTTTGCCATTCTTTACCCAGAAATTTGAATCGCTCAAACTCCGATATGATATGAGTGAGATATCGCATGTTAAAGATGAACAATAACTGATGAACGTTATCAAAAATAACTGATGAACGCTATAAAAAATAACTGATGAACAATATCAAAAATAACTGATGAACGTTATAAAAAATAACTGATGAACAATATAGAAAATAACTGATGAACGTTATTTTTTCGAAAACTGCTGGACATTATAAAAAGTAAATGATGAACGTTATTAAAAAAACTGATGAACAATATCAAAAATAACTGATGAACAATATAAAAAATAACTGATGAACATTATTTTTTCGGAAACTATTGAACGTTATAAAAAATAACTGATGAACAACATCAAAAATAACTGATGAATGTTATTTTTTCGAAAATTGATGAACTTATAAAAAAAACTGATGAATATTATAAAAAATAACTGATGAACAATATAAAAAATAACCGATGAACAAAATTAACCGATGACCAAAACTAACTAATGAATTGATGAACATTAACAAAAATAAGCGGATCAAATACAAAGTTGTACAATCATTTTGTAACAAAAAATCACACCTTTTTATAACAAAAAAAAACGCTCACAGACTTTTCATCAAACACTTTATATTCAAACAAAAAAAAACCCAAAATCTTTTATATAATAAAAGAATTACACCATTTCGGAGTGTTTTTGACAAAACAATCTTAGTGGAAAAAAAATTGGACAAATAGGAGACCTCGATTTTGCCACGTAGGCGAAATCAAGCAATATGATTGGCCAATAGAAAGTCAAAATTGAATTGATTTTGATCAAACTTTAATAAATTTGATGGAGAATTTGATTAAGGAAAAAAATGCATAAAAATATAGGTGTCAAATTTATGAAAACAAAAATTTTAAAAAAGAGAAAGTAATTAATAAAACTTTAGTGGTTGAACTTTAAATCAATTATGTAGAGCTAAGTGTAAAATTACAAGTTTCCATGTTTTCTAATAACTTTAGAAAAAACACAAATAACCCCTTACACTTTGTACCCCTTATACTTTATAATATTAACTTTGTTTAAAATTACATGAGTATTAGTATTAATTTTTAGACTTTCATCTATTAAAATTACAAAATTTGGTAAATATGCGAATTAGTTTTAATATTGTTAGTTTTAGACTTCCATCCATTAGAATATTTTTTTAAAAATAAGGACTCATGTTATTCTATTTAAAAGTTTAATTCAAGCGTACACGGGTTTGAATATTAAATATGGGTTAATTATTATTAACGGGAATATAAATATCAAATGGTAAGCACGAGTTACTGTGATATGAAAATAAATATACGCGATTTTATTTATAACAACGACTCATGAAAATAAATATATGCGTAATAGTTGGCCGTTGTAAAGGAATTAAACTATGTACATGAGAATTATTAAGCAAGAATACATAATTTTTAATCAAGTTATTACGTTACTATATTGCGATAATGTTATTGAGTTTGTAATCACGGATGTGAGATACAACCATTCTTCTATACTTATGATTTATGTGTTAACCTCTTTTTGCTTCTGGATGGAATCCGAAAGAGACCTCAACAGAACTTTGGCTTATGCCTTATCTAGCTGATAGTTTTTAGTAACTTTTTTTATGGTTTAACTTTTTTTGTCATACACACCAACTTTTAGTAATGTTTTTTTAATGTTTTATTAAAAACTTATACACTTAATATTTGTGTTTTTACTATAAACACACTAAGCTATGATAGAAATAGTTGTGAGTTCACAGGTTTTTTACTAAGCTTCTCAAAAAATCTTATAGTTTTATCATAAATTTATTGTGTTATGGTAATTGAATAAGCCAATAAGCACCTTTAACAAGCATAACCGAACACCCATGTAGTTCTAATCTGAATTTTTCTTACTTGATGTTATAACTAACTTTGTTATCCTCACTATAATGCAACATTATGATCTTATCACACAAGCTAAAGTGTAATGCAATTTGTTGTGTGCGTTTTTTAGAGGAGGATTAAGTATCAACACATGATTGTCATGAAACACTATGGGTATCAACCAACGGTCTAAAATATGGGTATCTTTTATACCTTGATGATTTAGGCCAATTGTAAAGAAAGTTGCACTAAAGTGAAAGGTCAGTAAGGATTCGAACAATCATAAAAGACTTACGAATGCACTATTTGTCATTTTTTTCATGGATTTATAATTTTACTTATACGAGTAATTATAATTTCCTTATATAGTTCGGTCTCAGAGAAAAATTATTTTTATACATTATACATAAACGTAAGAGTTATACCCATTACATTTTTATTTATTATTTTGTTTTTCTTTATGTAATAAAGAAGCTATAGTGTAAACATCTATGCTAATTTGATAATTTTATGAACAAACATGAGAAGTAAATAGCGCAAAGTTATAAAAATACAATTTTCCAAACAAAAAAGTACATTAGTAAACATGGTATGATGGTTATTCATAATCAAGGGAATGAATCAATCTTCAAAGCTATTTAAATATGCTACATATTTTAACGAAAATATAAGTAAAAGAAATACCACAACATATCGTAAATTGATCACATGGGTTTGCAAAACTAAAAGCATATATCACTAACATCTCATGCAAGTCAAGTATCATCATGTGATTTTGCTTGAATAATAAAATATAATTTTTAATCCAAAAGCATTTTCCTAAAATAATAGGTAGATTATAACATAATAAATATGATTTTGTATTTTTAGTCCACCAAGTAAAACCAATTGAAACATGTTAAGTGATTCATTTCTTAATCGATAATAATACATAATCAAAATGAAATTTTAAAAACCCTGTGCGTGCACAGGTATTATAACTAGTATGTTATTAATTACATCACCAAATCAACTCTAGTACATTGATAAGCTCAACAATTCACAGGCAAATATTAAATATCAATTAACTACAATTATATGCAAATATTATCAATTCATATCCGTACACATAATAGTCAACCATACAACCACTGGATCTTCAAATCAAATCTAATACGAGTATACATTACAGATATCAATAAACATTAGCCTTATCATTTTACATGTTTTGCTTAAAGATTATTTAATCAATCAATCATTTTTGAAGTATTTAACGGCACATCAACGATGATGTATTCAACCGAATATTCACCTGCGTATTCCCCGGCACCGTTGACGGAGGCAACACCTCCGTCACCTCTTCCTCACCGTTATCTTCATGTTTACGGTTGTGATGACGATGGTGATGCTTGCGGCGATGATGACGGCTTATCACGTTTCAATGGTGATCGGAGTGAAGATAATTACAGATCAGAGAAAAGTTGTGTAATGGTTGTGATTTTGACGGTGATGGTGACGGCGATGGTGACTGTGCAGGAGTGACGGTGATGAAGATCATCGATCGTCTTTTCATTTTTGGATTTGAGATTGGAGATTTGATGACAAATAAAGAGGAGTAAGGAAATGAGAAATAAAAAAGTAGAATGACCACTATGCCCATGTGTACATGTACCTCTTTATTTTTTGATGGGATCTTGTATTATGATCTAACGGTCTACATTACTTTTTAGACTTTGCAAAACAATTACACTTTCTAAAAGATCGGGACTCAATAATAATAATAACAATAATAATAAGACAGAGGGCCCGGCTCGCGGTTTGTTTTTGAATGTTGATAAGACAGAACTTTTCTGGCCTGTAGAGGATCCTAGAAGTAGAGCAGATGGTGTGTTTCCTATGAATATTGCCCGCCCGCTCAATGGCGTCAAACTTCTGGGTGGTTCTGTTAGTTTGGATGAAAGTTTTTGTCGGGATTTGGCCACCAAAAGGGTCTCTAAAACCATATCTTTAATGGAGGCAATTAATAAACTTAACGACCCTCAATGCGAGCTTCTCCTTTTGCGGAATTGTGCAGGAGTTGCGAAGTTATCTTACGCTTTGAGAACATGCCCCCCCTCGTATTTATCGGAGGCCCAGGTTCTTTTCGATCAGACGCTACGTGCCTCATTGGAGAAGATAGTTACTGCGTCAGGGCCGGGGTTTGGTGATTGGCAATGGCGGCTCGCCACCCTCCCAATAAAGCTTGGTGGTCTTGGCATCCTTTCTGCGGGAGATATTATCCATTATGCTTTTCTCGCTTCTCGTTTGCAAACAAGCGATCTACAGGATAAGATACTTATCAATACGGGCATTGATGCCCATGGCCCTTCATTTCTGCATGCCCTGGATACTTTCAACACTACTTGCAACACAGACATTCTCTCTGTCACCTCTGACACTTCTGCCCCCCAAATGATGAAAACCTTGGCAAAGTGTTACTTTGGTGCCATTGAGAAAGACCTTGCTTCTAAGTACTCGCTAAGTCCAAGACAGGTGGCCATTCTCAGTAGTATTCGCGCCCCACATGCACAGGATTTTCTTTTCACTATCCTTATCGACGGTTTGTGACAAAGGATGAATCATCGCCAATTTCGGTCTGTGTTATGTTATAGGCTTACGGTCCCTATTTTCCCTGAAGGTAGTCTATGCCCGAGTTGCAATGTACACCATATGGACCAATGGGGAGATCACGCGGTCCACTGCGCTAGCGAAGTGGGTGTAAAGTTCAGACATAATCTGGTTCGTGATATCCTTGTTGATATATGTTCCAAAGCGGGGATCATGGTGCGCAAGGAGGCTCCTATGGGGTTTCTATCAGAGGAAGGGGGAGTTACGCCCTGCAGATTTGATATTATTCAATTGGCTTCAAGGTAAAGATGCATGCTTGGACGTGACCGGGGNCAAAAAAAACCCCAAAATCTTTTATATAATAAAAGAATTACATCATTTCGGAGTGTTTTTGACAAAACAATCTTAGTGGAAAAAAATTGGACAAATAGGAGACCTCGATTTTGCCACGTAGGCGAAATCAAGCAATATGATTGGCCAATAGAAAGTCAAAATTGAATTGATTTTGGTCAAACTTTAATAAATTTGGTGGATAATTTGATTAAGGAAAAAAATGCATAAAAATATAGGTGTCAAATTTATGAAAACAAAAATTTTTAAAAAGAGAAAGTAATTAATAAAACTTTAGTGGTTGAACTTTAAATCAATTATGTAGAGCTAAGTGTAAAATTACAAGTTTCCATGTTTTCTAATAACTTTAGAAAAAAGACAAATAACCCCTTACACTTTGTACCCCTTATACTTTATAATATTAACTTTGTTTAAAATTACATGAGTATTAGTATTAATTTTTAGACTTTCATCTATTAAAATTACAAAATTTGGTAAATATGCGAATTAGTTTTAATATTGTTAGTTTTAGACTTCCATCCATTAGAATATTTTTTTAAAAATAAGGACTCATGTTATTCTATTTAAAAGTTTAATTCAAGCGTACACGGGTTTGAATATTAAATATGGGTAAATTATTATTAACGGGAATATAAATATCAAATGGTAAGCACGAGTTACTGTGATATGAAAATAAATATACGCGATTCTATTTATAACAACGACTCATGAAAATAAATATATGCGTAATAGTTGGCCGTTGTAAAGGAATTAAACTATGTACATGAGAATTATTAAGCAAGAATACATAATTTTTAATCAAGTTATTACGTTACTATATTGCGATAATGTTATTGAGTTTGTAATCACGGATGTGAGATACAACCATTCTTCTATACTTATGATTTATGTGTTAACCTCTTTTTGCTTCTGGATGGAATCCGAAAGAGACCTCAACAGAACTTTGGCTTATGCCTTATCTAGCTGATAGTTTTTAGTAACTTTTTTTATGGTTTAACTTTTTTTTTCATACACACCAACTTTTAGTAATGTTTTTTTAATGTTTTATTGAAAACTTATACACTTAATATTTGTGTTTTTACTATAAACACACATCGCCAATTTCGGTCTGTGTTATGTTATAGGCTTACGGTCCCTATTTTCCCTGAAGGTAGTCTATGCCCGAGTTGCAATGTACACCATATGGACCAATGGGGAGATCACGTGGTCCACTGCGCTAGCGAAGTGGGTGTAAAGTTCAGACATAATCTGGTTCGTGATATCCTTGTTGATATATGTTCCAAAGCGGGGATCATGGTGCGCAAGGAGGCTCCTATGGGGTTTCTATCAGAGGAAAGGGGAGTTACGCCCTGCAGATTTGCTATTATTCAATTGGCTTCAAGGTAAAGATGCATGCTTGGACGTGACCGGGGTCTCCCCATTTGCTGGTACCGGGGCGACTTCATGGGCTCCTGGGGTAGCTTTGAGTAAAGTTGTGGAGAAGAAGAAGAAGAAGTATGCGTCCAAATGTGAAGACAATGGATACAAGTTTGTTCCTTTCGCTTTCTCCACGTTTGGGGAATTAGAGGCGGAAGCTTTGGATACACTTTATCGTATTAGGACTATTGCCATCAGGAACTCCAATAACGTTCAGAGGGGTGTTTTTATTTTTCATCGTGTTAGTTTTTGCACTCAGAAAGGAGTGGGAGCACAGATTGTATCTAGACTCCCCTCCAATTTTATGTAATTTCTCATGTTTTCTAAAAAAAAAATAAAAAAAAATAAAAAAAATAATAATAAAGTGATGTTTTATTAAAAAAAGAAAAAAAAAATAATAATAATAATAAAAAAGAAGAAAAAAAAGGTTAAGAAATTAGGCAAATAATCTAACTGGGTTTATATTATGACGGTGACGATGGGAGAAGTCACCCAGATTCCGATGATTCGCCGGAGAAAGCCTCTCCGGAGCAAAACTGCCGATACCCTTTTTCATATTCTCTCTGTTTGTCAAATTTCAGGTATATTTTTTATATAAATTTTTGAATCTTTATTTTTATCATANTATTAGGACTATTGCCATCAGGAACTCCAATAACGTTCAGAGGGGTGTTTTTTTTTTTCATCGTGTTAGTTTTTGCACTCAGAAAGGACTGGGAGCACAGATTGTATCTAGACTCCCCTCCAATTTTATGTAATTTCTCATGTTTTCTTAAAAAATAAAAATAAATAAATAAATAAAATAATAAAGTGATGTTTTATTAAAAAAGAATAATAATAATAATAATAATAATAATAATAATAATAAAGAAGAAAAAAAAGGTTAAGAAATTAGGCAAATATTATACTGGGTTTATATTATGACGGTGACGATGGGAGAAGTCACCCAGATTCCGATGATTCGCCGGAGAAAGCCTCTCCGGAGCAAAACTGCCGATACCCTTTTTCATATTCTCTCTGTTTGTCAAATTTCAGGTATATTTTTTATATAAATTTTTGAATCTTTATTTTTATCATAAATGGTTCAAGGGTTTTATCTTTTAGGTGTTTCTCTATAATGGGTTTTGTTCTTTTTTAGGGTTTAGGGTTTAAGGGAAAAAAAAAAAAAAAAAAAACACCATAGTATCATTTAGAATGTTGATAGGCACTAGTTGGGTGGTCGACTACCTTGTAGCTAGTTATCGGCCTAGGCTGGGAGTATATGACATTTTGATAGGACCATAGTCCATAGAAATATGTTTAGGGGGTGTTTATTTGGGCTTATATAGCCGGCTTATGGCTTACTATTTAGTTTCCGGCTTATGTTACACAAGCTCACTTTTTGTCGCTTATTTTGAAACATTTCGTGTTATGTAAGTTTATTATGAGATAATAAGCTTATATAAGCTGAAAGTCCGAAAGGTTTCAAAATAAGCCACAGAAAGTGAGCTTATGAAACATAAGCCGGAAACCAAATAAGCCATAAGCCCGCCATATAAGCCGAAACAAACACCCCCTTATTGTGTTGTCAGCCTAGTTGGGGAGTAGCATATGACATGTTGATAGGACCATATAAATATGTTTAGAAACATTAAGGGGGTGTTTGTTTACGCTTATATACCGGGCTTATGGCTTATGTGGTTTTCGGCTTATGTTTCATAAGCTCACTTTTTGTGATATAAGCGTAAAGGTTTCAAAATAAGCCATAAGAATGTGCTTATGAAATATAAGCCGAAAACTTATAAGCTACTAAGACCATAGAAATATGTTTAGAAACAATAACTCAGTTGTTCAAATACTTCAAACCGAGTTTAGGGGCTGTTTGTTTAAGCTTTTATGTGGTTTATGAGCTTATTTGTTTATTGCCTTCTTATTTTGCGACTTGTGGGCTTATATAAGTTTATTATGATACGGTAAATTTGTTTAAGCTCATAAGTCTCAAAATAAGCCGGAAAATTGAGGCTTATGAAATATAAGCCGAAATCAAATAAGCTCATAAGCCCACATATAAGCTTAAACAAACAAGTGAACAACTCCTTAGATCAAGTTAACCCCAAGTTTTGACCTTGTAGTGAGTAACGGCAATTAGTTGGTCATTGACCTTTTAGTATGTAATCGCTGAATACTCGGTCTTGTCACCCATGTTTTACAACACTCATCCTTGTTGAATTTTCGGCTCTGTGTTTTTGAAGTTCCTAGGCAATTAATGAAGTTAATTGAGTAATGTTATCGTGTGTAGATATATAGACGTCAGTGTTTTTTCTTATATGATTTTAACTGGCCCGTTCATAGAATCGTGTACCATATAGATGATTATGCAAGAAATGATGTCGTATGTTGGTACAAAGTCTGCAATTTTTTCGTTAAATTTCTTTACTAGTGTGATCCTTGAAAAGCTATATTTTGTTTAAGAATCCCCAACATGTATACTATAGTAATTCCTACTTCATTACTTTGCTAAAGGATCCCGCTTTTTTTGCCACTGTCAACTGTGATTTTTGAAAAGCCATTTTTTGCTTATTTTGACCTTATTTATTTATCATGTAGATAGAGGCGACACTGATATAGGACCTATCACAAAAGATGATGTTCCCTTGGATTGCACTGATACCTTGCCTAATGATTCGCTATGTCAAGAAGATGCGTCTATGGATGAATCCCGAGTGGTTCTGGATACCCAAGAAGAATGTTTATTTAATACACAACCGGAATTCGCTGAACCTGACCATAACACTGTAGGAGAAACAACTGACCTTTGTCACAATGTGGATGCCGATCCTTCGGTCTCCGTGGATGTAAATGACCAGGATAATTTGATGGACTTAATGATGAGTTCTCCCACTCCTTTGCCCACAGATAAAGATGTCGAGGAAGGAGAAATATCAGGTGATTTTATGGATTCCATGCCTGAAGATTTTATAGGCATTGAATCACAACTTGAAAACGACAATAATTTGATTCTCTTATCCACAGTTGCAGTTGAAGATGCTGGTAAAGATACGATGGGAATAGTAAATAAGAACACAAGAAGTTTGGTGGATTATTCTGAAGTAGTTGTTCATGGAAATTCTCGAGAGCCTGCAAAGCAAGCAACTGCTGTGACAGGTTCTGACTATTCACTGCGACGCTCTGGACGTTTGCTGTCGTTTGAAAACAACTTAAGAAACAGTAAAACAAGGAATCAGGATCTTGTAAACCCAGTGAAGGTTTGGATTCTTTCAACAATTTTACTTAAGTTTTTCACTGTAAAGTTTACTTTTGCCGTATTACAAAGAGGTGGCCAAATGGGGAGGTTGGATAACGGGTCAAACATATACTTTTTTATCCAATTTGGTTGAGCCATTTTCCTCGCCTTCTTTTAGCTATCTTTAAAAGATTTTACCTTTATGACCCGTTAGCGATACAATATAACTTGAAACGATGCATTCAAAAATAGTTGTGTTGAAATTGCCACCTCTACCCTTGCATGATTGAACTTGCTTCCGTTCGTTTTGGACTGATGCAACCCTACGTATTAAAATTTTTTGTTTGGATATAATGATTTTGATTTTGAACTCAGAAAGCAAGCGTGAAGACTGAAGAGTCTTTAAGTTTAACTTTAAACTATACCTTTTTTCAAGATTGTAATATGTTAACCATATTGGTGAATTTCAGTGAAGAGAAATAACAGCAAGTACACATAGAATTCGTAACAAATCAGAAATCAGCATCGGCTGTTATAGCGTAATACCATTTTCAGTAGATTGAATTATGGATTGCAAACCCTCTATTATATTGAATGATTGACTTTTTAAATCGCTGAACTTATGCTTTTCCTGTAATAGAGGCAGGGATCTTCTACTGAAGAAGAAAGAGTATGCAAAAAGGCGAAGAAGCTTGTTGACCTAACAACCTGCCCTCAAAATTCAATTTCGGTTGGGAAACACCATGGTGATGCCTCTCAAGAAGTAGTTGATGCTTCGGTGAACCAGGTACCGTCTTTTTTACTCTCGGAGCACCCTGTAATAACACTGGATATATTATAAAATGGGATAAGAGGACCGTGAGATAGTAGGGTGTGAGATAACATAACCTAAAGTGCAGCACTTTCTGAGTGCTCATGTACGGTTTTAACGACCTCCTATTTGAGTGATTATGTGATGGAGTTTGAGGAAGCTACTTACTATATTCCACTATTTACATTTAGAGGTGGCAAAATGGGCGGGTTGGATTAAAGGGTACTTTTCTAATATGCCCCAACACGGGCACGTCAGAATATAGATTAAGCTGGGTTGACCCACCAACACTCTCTGTCCTTTCAAATTTGTTTGATAGTTTATGTATTAGATAATTTAGATATGATCATAAATATAACAGAAAGTTACAATGTAGCTCTTTCGATAAAACCTTATAGGATGTTTGACCATTTATATACACTGGGAATGTTTTGACCCGTATCTAGGTTTTAAAATCAGCCATTTGACCTTTTGTTGAGGAAGTCTTACTATAGTAGTATAGTTATACTTATATCGGTTTAAGGAATACGAGTCGGAACTGTCACCTTAATTACATCGTAAGACTTAAGAAGACCACACTTTTATCAAAGATTCCAATACTTAGATAATCACAGGCTCTTTTTAAGAGCACCTCTAAAAGGCTGATCGCAGTCAGTTCAGCGTGCCATTATCCTTTAACTGGTTCAAATATATATATACAAGGAGAAGATTTCTTAGCAGCGTGCTTCTTATTTTATTCATAAGATTTCTCATAATTACTTGAATTGTCACCATTTGTATGTTATTTTCAAATGGTTGTAACCGGCTTAGTAACTGGTATTATTTCTTTGCATCAGGATGCTGCTAATCAGAAGAAAAAGAAGTGCGTTGTGACAAAGGAAAGCAGAGCAAAGAAAAAGGTTACTTTTATTTACTTTGATGAAATTTGTTGTTTTATATTGCAAATGAACATAATGGATGCACATATGCTGTATCCATATTGGTGATTTCAAACCCCAAGGGGGGAGTGGCCTAGTGGTAAGGGCTTGAGAGTCCCAGTAAGAGGTCTCGAGTTCAATCACATTAGCTGCAAACTCCATGGGGCCACCTGCCGTAGCCATACAATCCCCAATGGTTGAAGATGGGTAATCTACTAGACTTCATAGTATGGTTCCTGCGGGGTGGTCTGTGGAGTCCGGGGTTTACGTGCCAGGTCACCCTATGCAGCTCAGGTGGGGTTTCCCCTTCCTAAAAAAAATACAGGTGATTAAAAAGCTGATACTGCTAAAAGTAGAAAAAGTAACATAGATCACATAATTAATATACGACAATTAGGTCTGCAATTAAATAATTCACGTAGATGGCTATATATCATGAATCAAGTAAGAAAAAAGTGAATAACCAAAATCGTCTAAGCTACTTTTATAAATCAAGTTTATATCTTATTCTATGCATTTATTTCTAAGCACTTGCAAAGTTGCAATTAAAACATTTGCCGCAATCAACCGTTTCAGATGAAGGAAAAACTTAACCGAGCAGAAAAGAGAAGAGAGCTTGGAGTCAATAGGCCAAAACTTCAACTGATAGTAAAAGAGAAGAAAATTTCAATTTGCCGTCATTATATGAATGGAAAATGCCATGAGGTAGTCTCTACTTTTTTATGTGTTTTTCCATCTTACTTCCGGTTTTCAGATTTAGTACTATTATTGTGTTGCTTATCAATTCATTTATGACAGGGCGAGAAGTGTAAATTTTCTCATGATACGATCCCTTTGACAAAATCCAAGGTATGTAACAAGCATTAAGTTATTTATCGTATATAGAGGTCAGAGGTGGCATTTTTGACACATTTTCTTATAAATGGATCGATTTGGGTTTTGATTTTTTTTTAAACGGTCAAATATTTCAAATTGAAAATTATAGCTAAAAGAGGCAGGTATCAAACTGCTTAAAACTTTCCCAAAGTCTTATCTATACGTTTACAACCTTGCAAATTTAATCCAAAGATTGGGTTACTGTTATATTCATAACTAAAGGTTAAAGCAAAAACCGAGTGGCCAAGTTATCATGAACTGGGCCTGTCCAACCCTTAACAAAAACTGATTGGCCCGTTCCCACCTAGACCTGTTTTGACACTTTACCCAACCTGCCCATCTTGCCACCTCTAGTCTTGGTAAAGTTGTAGCTTGTTGTGATTGATGTTTCTTGGTGGTGCAGCCGTGCTGTCATTTTGCCCGTCACGCTTGTATGAAAGGTGATGACTGTCCATATGATCATCAACTCTCCAAGTATCCCTGCAATAAGCTTCTGTCAACAGGGGGATGCGACCGCGGTTCAAAATGTCTGTTTTCTCATGAGGTACTGTATTTTTTCTTTTTATCATTTGCCAATTTTATTTACTGAAGTAGTAGAATATTTCCAACTTTTTTTTCACACATTACTATTAACTTTTTTGGCACAGCCGAGTGATCCCACTTCAAATGCTGTAAATGATCCAATGCCTGACCAAGAGTCTCCTAATTCTGGTTCTAAAAGGGTAGATGCAAAACCTTGTTCCACACCCAAAGCTGTTGCTAGTAACACACAACGGAATCCTGTAGATATTACACCAAAAGTATTCACTCGACCACCAAAAGGCATAAGCTTTCTTTCTCAAAAAAGGTCACCATTAGAATCCCGCTCTTCTCCCAATGTAGATTCCAAGGTTAAGGAAACTACCAAAACATCCAGTGTAACTCAAGATCCCAAAGAAATTACTAAAACGCCCCCAGGAGTTCCCCGTGGAATCAACTTTCTATCATTTGGTAAAAAACCTGATTTGGACAATTCAAATGGCGGATTTTCTTTCAAGATTAGCAATGGAATCGGGAAATCTCCGTTAGGTAAGTTAGAGGGCGAGGGTTCAAAGTCTGATCCAGCAGTTAATGTGGTCAATGGTGTCAAAGTTGACCCTCCAAGAGATAGACCGAGTTTTTCTCAGAAGCCGTTACCTATGATGTCATTCCTGTCAAGTACATCACAAAAAGCGCTTCAGACAACTTTAGCTTTTGCGTCTAAGGTTGAGGCTGGTGTGAAGACAAACAAGCCCGGATATTTGACTCAAAAGATATGAAAACTCTGACCACTTAGAATTATGGCTACGTGCAATGACATAACAGTTATTCTGGTGTAACGCTCAAAGATGTCCAATGAGCGAATTGTGCGGTCAACAAGCTGGACTCGGTTATGGTTTATGATCTAGTTTTATGTAAATAGACCGACTGCGGACTGGTTTTGGTTCATATATAACTGAATTGTAAGTGACAACATATCATATTATATTTCAAAAAGTTAATATTATATTTTAACTTTACTATCATCTCTTTGCAGATTTAACTTTCACTTTCAGAGATGAGCCAGGCAAAGCTATGCTACAAATGCAGGTTTCTAAAAGTTTTGATCAAGTACATTAAGTCTTTTAAAAATGTTTTTGCTTAAAAAAAAAACTAAAATCCAGTTAGGCCTAATGTTTATGTGCTTTTGAAAGCAATGATTATAGGATCACTGCAGTGAAAAGTGATAACAAGATTTGGTTCTCATTGTTCTAATCAATCTTACCATCATAAGTCAATGTTACAGCCTTTAATTACTGCACAAGTACAACTAACCACTGAATACTTTTTTGGGTAAAGTCCATAAATTAGCAACGTACTTTCTCAACTTTACACAGTTAGGTAACGAACTTTTTTTATTACCAATTTAGTATGTGAAACTTGCTAATTTTCGACAATATAGTCATTATGACCTGCTGTTTTACTAAAATACCCTTGTGTTCTTCACATAAATTTGCATCGTTAGTCCTTTTATTAACGGCCCTTAGTAAATAACTTAAAATTTAGATTTCTTACTTATTCATCCGCTTTCGTCCCTTTTTACACGTTTTCTTCCTTTTTTGTACGTTTTCATCCGTTTTTTAATCGTGATTTTCGTCCGTTTTTTAAAATTTTCGTCTGTTTTTCTCACGTATTGCATTTTCAGGTTAAAATCTCGCGAGTCTTGATGTAAAACATCATTCCGGACAACTTTCATGTTTCACACTTTTGATGATTCGGATAAGAAAATGGTCAAAATCGTGATTTTAAAAAAAGTTTCTGTATCGATTTAAAATCACGATTTTGACCATCGATTAAAAAATGTTTTTGTATCAATTTTAAAAAATGTTTATGTATCGATTTGACCATCGTTTTAAGAAACAACTATATCGATTAAAAAAAAAGGTTTTTGTATTGATTAAAAATCACGATTTTGATCATTTTCTGGTTCGAATCATCAAAATTGAAAAACATGAAAGTTATCCGGAATGATGTTTACATCAAGACTCGCGAGATTTTAACTTGAAAATGCAATACGTGAGAAAAACAGACGAAAACGTTTAAAAACGGACGAAAACGTACAAAAACGGACGAAAAAGGACTAACGATGCAAATTTTAAGTTATTTACTAACGGCCGTTAGTAAAAAGGACTAACGATGCAAATTTTAAGTTATTTACTAACGACCGTTAGTAAAAAGGACTAACGATGCAAATTTATGTGACGATATAGTCATTGACCTGCTGTTTACTAAAATACCCTTGTGTAATGACTATATTGTCGAAAATTAACAAGTTTCACATACTAAATTGGTAATTAAAAAAGTTCGTTACCTAACTGTGTAAAGTTGAGAAAGTACGTTGCTAATTTATGAACTTTACCCTACTTTTTTCTGGCTCAACTAATCACATAATTTATTGCAAACCAAGTCAAAATTGCTAGTTATACATGAATTAGTGACTTGTGCTTTTTTTTTTCTTTTCTTTTTTTTTTTTTTTTTTTTTTTTTTTT